>VYXG01008547.1:416778-460056 GCA_013397235.1 Lanius ludovicianus | reverse complement strand
AGAGCCCTTCCAAACCCCACCCTGTGAGTCCTGCCAACCAGGGCTGATGCCTTCCCAGATTGCCTGAGCTTTGATCCCCTGCTTTTGTGACCCGGAGCTCAGGGATGTGGTGACAAGTCCTGCCAAGCCTTTGGAGCTGACAGGACAGCCAAGGGGGCTGCTCCTTTTATTTGCTGTGCAAATGCAATTGCTGAGCTTTGATTCCTCTGAAACTCCTTCTGTGCTGGAGGAGGAAGGGCAGAGCCTCCTTGAGAGGTGCTTTCTTCTGCATTTGCAGCAATATCTGATCGCCTGGGATCAGGGCAGGCGATAATCAGGATTTCTTCTAAAGTTTGGGATCAAAGCCTCCGGTGCTCTCGAGCTGCTTTGCACAGTGCTGGCAATGCAATGCAGCCCTAAACTTGGCTTGAGGCAGAGCTGTCAGCTCTGTGTGTGCTGCTCAGCATCCCTGGCCAGAACAGAGCAGGGAACCCAGCACTGGGAGTACTGGGAGGGCTCCTGTTATCCCCCAAAAACATGGAAAGATTGGCATTTCCCTGAGCAAAACTCAGCACTGCTTCGAGACTCAGCAGAGCTGCCTGAGCATCCTTGGGAGGGTGGGTTGGGGTGGGTTGTGCCTTCTGAGCCTCCTGAAACACCCCAGGGGATGGAAAAACAGCAGTAAAAAGTCACTGCAACTTAGCAGTGAGCATTTCAGTTAAAGTGTGAGTCCAGCACACAGCAGTAAAACAGCTCACATCAGCTCTGGGGTGTGTGTGAGCCCTGGGTGTGTGTGAGCTCTGGGGTGTGTGTGAGCTCTGGGTGTGTGTGTGAGCCCTGGGGGTGTGTGTGTGAGCCCTGGGGTGTGAGCTCTGGGGTGTGTGTGAGCTCCCTGTTAATTCCAGAGGCAATAACAGCATTTGTGTGGTTAGCATCTACTTAAAAAAAAAATCAATCCTAATGATACTTGATGCTTATTTCCTAGATTAAATCATAAACTTGAATCCATTTATTTCCCTTCCCACAAATAAATAAATAAATAATCAAATAAATAAACAAACAAATAACTATAAATGGCATTATTATTTTTAATGCTTTCAAGAAAAACATTGCTCAAGAAGTTGCAAGTGGAGATTTGTTGCATTTGATTGAAGATTGATGGCATGAACAAACTTGCTTTTGGTGAAAAATGAATCAAGGTTTTTCAGATTTATACTGAGGGGTTGGGGGAGATTTTAATTTTATAAATGAGATACAGAAAGAGAAAAGTATATATGCGTTTTCAGTGCTTGAGAACTGTTTTCTCTGGGTTCCATGCACACTGGGACCTGCTGGACTGGTCTGCTGAGCATTTGCAGCAACACAGGTTTGTAAAACTCTCAGGAAAACAGTTGCATAATTGTATTTACTGAATTTTCCCATAAAGAGCAGTTTTCCTGCCTGAGAAAAACGTTTTCATTACAAAAGGTCTAAGTAAATACAGTCATGTTTCCAGGATTTATTACTTCTCAGGGAAAACACTTTATTAGGAGTTTTATTCCATTACCAATGTTGAATAGGAATTCTGGAGGAGTTGTGTTTGTTTTCTGAAGCGTGCTTAATTTAAGCTTCACCATTGGCCACGATTTCTTCATTACCATACTCAGTAATGGACTTGCATACATTAACATCCATTTCTATGTCCCTAAGAAGATTTTCAGGGAAAAAAAATGAGCATTGCATTAAATACCCCATTTTCTACAAGAAGAAAAAGTTATGGCCAATTAGGAATGCAAGATCCCAGCTCCCAGAGATGTCGGAGAGCAGAGAAAACAGGAAGATGTTTCCTATTTGACAAATTCCCTCAAGTAACTTGTCATTTCTCAGCTTTGTTTCTCTCAGTGAGTAACCTGAAAGTGACTGAATTTTTTTTTTTAAATTCAATTTGTAGTCAGCTGATTCCCTCTGCAGATGAAGAGCTGATGAATGGAGAGGGGAAAGTTTGGAGGTCCCATGTGGGAAAGTTCAAGTCTTGGTGATGAACTCAGAAGTGTGGAGCCCTGCTTGGGGGTGAGCACAGCCCTCCTGTCTCCAGAAAGATGGGATAACAACTGAGGATCAGTGCCAAACCAGGAGAGGAAGATTTGAGTTGTCTGAGGCAAAAGTGGGATTTCTGTTTGAAGCTGGGTGGGGGAGCAGTCAGGCACTTCAGTAGAGAGATGCACCTCTTGTGTCAGCTCATCCCTATGCACATAAAGCCAAGGGGCAGGGCTCAGGAGGTGCATTCCCTTCAGAATTGTGTTATTCACTCACAGTCTTCCCAAACTGTTTAATTCTTCTTGGCTGTTTTTGTTTTGGTTTGGTTTTTACCTGAGATTACTATAGCCCTAGTGGACTGAGTCAAAGAATCTCATTAGCAAGGGAGGAAATTCTATGGATGTCAACAAAATACACCAGGAGAGTAATCACCCTTTAGAAACCACTTCAGGTTCTGGAGACACCCTGAAGAAGAAGGGGTGGTTCAGCTGAGGGAATCTGATACTGGGAGGCAGATTCAAAAGCACAATATCAAACTCCAGGAAGAAGCATTTCTAAGAGCATTTACAAGTGTTGAATGGCCATACTTAAAAATAATGCCTTTTGAATGAACTGGGGGCTTCAGAAAGGTTGAAAAATAGAGAAATGTAGCAAATGTTGAGTGTGATCCAACACCTAGGCTTGCTGCTGAGTGAGGAGAATTAAGGTGAGGGACAGCATGGGCTGATATTGCCCAAGGTGGGGTACAGAAGATGTGATGTGCTGTGCAAAGAATTGTTCAGGAGCAGCAGAAAGCACTTCTTGGCATAAAACCCACTGAAGGGTGCATGAGCAAGAGAGCTGCTTCCCACAGGCATTCACAACATCATTCAATTCTGTTCTGTGCACAATCAAGGAGTTGTTTAGGTTGGGAAGGACCTCTGGGATCATGGTGAATTAATAACCCAGCACTGCCAAGGGCACTGCCAGCCCGTGTCCTCACATCCACACATCTTTTAAATCCCTCCAGAGGCTGTAGAATCACTGGCCCTGCCTTATCTCAGGTGGAGGCAGGGCTGTTCCCACCCAAGTGCTCCCAGCCTTGCCCTGTGCCAGTGCCACCCCCATGGGACCCTGTGCCACCACCAGGAGCCACTTTTGGCAGCCACTGGCATTTGAGCTCGAGGTGGTGAATTATTTCAGCAACAATCAGCTCTAAAAGTCAACCTGGGCTTGAGTTTTCTGTGCAAAACAGCAGAAGATGAAGCCTGAAGTCCTGTAGCAAGTTCCCCTGTGAGTGTTGGTGCAGGATCTGCTGCACACATCTGTGTGTGACAAGCAGTTCTAGACCACCAGACAAAGGAAATAACTTGTCAGCTCTATTTTCCTCTGGGACAATCTATTTAAAACCCATCATTTTTTTCCCTGCAATTAAAGCTTTGCAGAGAGTTTTAGAGCTGCATGCTCAGAATCTGCAGGAATAGTGGAGAGCACAGTCCTTTCCAGGATCCCACAGGGATTTCACTAATGCTCTGGCAGGAGGAATCCTGCAGCCAGCCATGGGAGGTGCTGTGGAAGGAGCACACAAAGCTGTAGAGGCTGAGGGAGAACATTTATGCACCTGGAGATCCCAAGAACCCATCAAGGAAGAAATCCCATGGGGCCTGGTCTAAAGGAAGGCAGGAATTCATTGGGCTTTCATGTCCCTTCCAACCCACATTACTCCATGATTCTGTGATTCTGTGAAGAAAGATGAACATGGATAGGATAACTATGAACAGGATGTGATAACTGGCTTGGCTGGTGCTGGAGATGTTTCTCCAGCAACCCCAGAAGGCCTGTGGGGATTTGTTACAATCTGGTTTAAACACAGAAAAGCAAAGAAATCTAAGTCTCTGTGCATAAACCAGAAAGAACTTAGAAGGTTCAAATGATTCCCAGGAACTAGATTAAAACCAAGAGAGATTAAATGTTGGTGCCAAAAAATTGATGTATTTTATTTAATAGTAGAGAGGCAAAGAGAAGGAAAGAGAAAAGAAAGAAATAGAAAAAGGAATGTACTTGGANCCACACCCCATCACACCCCACCACATGCCAAAGAATGCACAATCTCATGGATTAATACACGCTTTGGGCCAGGTGGGAACACCCACGTGTGTCCCCTTTCAGGGGCTGGCTTGACACTGTCCCTTGCAACACTGAGGGTCTGCTGCATCATCTCTGGTGCTCCAGTGCAAGCTCTGGGCACCCCTTTGAGGGGAGACCCTGTGATGGATGAGCTTCTCCTCTCCCCTGTTGAGAGCCCCTCAGCTGGGCTCCTCCTGGGCAGGATAGGCGGTCACTGCACCTCTGACCAGAGGCTTTTCCAACACACCCAAAGCCTCTCCTTCCCCCTGCCCTTTGGGGTGAGGGTCTGTTCAGCCTGGCAGCTGATAGCCCTGGGGCTGTGGTCTCCACCTTGGAGGTGTTAAGCTTGTGCTCTGTGAATGTCCCCAGCCCTGAGCTGTTACTTTATCTTCTCTTCATCATCAAGTGGTGTAAGGCCTCCATCAGGGCTCCACTCAGGGTGCTGCAGAACTCTTCTCTGCAGCTTTTGTAATACAGTTTTAAAAGTCCTTCAAGAAAATTTTTAAGTCATAAACCATAATATTTCAATCTCTGACAGGATTGCACAGCATTTCTGGCTTTGACAACAGCTCCTTATCCACAGCAACTGGAAGGGATTAATCGTTCCCTGCCACAGGGACAGCATCTTAAAACAAACCTCCAGAGCTAAGGCTGCTATAAACAGCAGCAAACCCAAGAGCATTCCAACTTACAATTACATTTTCTTTGCTAACCACTTCTGGATGGGGAATCCCAGCCCTCACTTTGACATCTCAAGATCTTTTCCCTCTTTCCTGTGCTCGATTTCAGCCGGTCCCATTCCCTCTCCTGACACACACATGACCATGGGCATGCTGGGCCTGCCTACCTTCCCTACTACCAGCACTGGCTGCTGCTTAGTCTGGTTGGAACCCAGCCTTCTCCTATTTTTTCTGGGATGCAGGAAAGGAGAGACAAGAAGGCTGGAATGACTGCCCAAGAAGACAAAAGGATTGTGCATGTTTTTCACACTCACTTTGAGTGGCAAGCCGCTCACATCCTCCGGCTGTCCCAGAGCAAGCAACTCAGAAAGAGGTGGGAGTCTCCACAAGCCAGACATGTTGCCTTCAAAATAAGAAAGAATCATGTTTTAAACATCCAAACCCCAAATCTTCTATGCTAAAATCTGTTCTTTTGAAAGACAGCATGCAGCAAGTTTTCAACATTTAAATTTTGTCTGGACCGTAGAGAAGATACAGTGGGACTTAGAGACAAATCTACAATGGATAAATTAGAGGTATTACAATCAGGCAGAAGAGAAATGCTTCCAGCTTCCCTTAACTGAAGTGGATTTATCCAAAGAGGAAGGCTTTCCATCTGAGTTGAAAAATGAGATTGTATAAAAATCCACCAGCGGAATGTGGCAGGTATCCCAAAATTAGCCTTCTGTCTTTAAATCCATGTAGGCAGGGAAAGAAGCTCCTCAGTCCCTGACTCCTCACCCATGCAGGTGCTGGGAGCCATCCAAACCCTATTGCTTGAGGCAGCCCCAGTGACAAATCACCAGCAGTTCCTGGCCTGGCCCTCGAAGCTGTGCCATGGAGCACCGGTGGTGAAGCTGCATCTGCGCCTCTGACAAACCAAGTGCAAGAGCTCTTAATTCTGCACTCACATGTTTTTCCCTAGGTGCCAAAATGGACCCACAAAGAGTTTTGTAGAGCTTTAAACCAAAACACTGAGAGCTTTTGGAGGTTTGATCTGTGAAGACCCCCAGCAGCTTTCACCTTTGCAGATCAGTTCCCACCCTGTGTACCGGGCATTAATTCCAACCCAAGGACACTGATGGAAAGAAGGGTTAGCAGAAAAGCTGTAGCTCTGCGTATAAAATTTGGAAAAAATCAGTGGGGAAAAGAGATGGATCTCTGATTTACATCTCAGCTAAAGGTTTTTCTCCTCTTTTTGATGGGTTTTGTGCATGCAAAGTGTCTTGGTCAGGGATGTGCCTCATTATAAATGTGTACCCAGAAGCAAATCCGGGTGTGTAGGTCCCCCTGGGACTGCCCTGTGTTGTGGCACCTGTGAGAGCTCTGCTTTCTGCCTCTGGACAGAGAAACAAAACTTCCAAGGCTTCTTGAACCACCAAATGATGGGAAAAAGTTTCATTTCAAAGTCTTCAGCTGATTTGGCCCTGTGAGTAAGATGGGTGTTTACTGCCCCTGCAAAACAGACTTGAGGACAAACCACTGCTTCTCTACATGGCAGGATCACCCACGCAAAAATAGTTCTGATCAAAAAGACAGGTTTATTGCTTGCTAATTTTAAATCAAATTACCTACAGATTTGCTTGTTTGGGAACAAAGCTCAGCTGATTTCAAACCCAGCATTTCCACAAAAATGTGTGTTGGTTTTTGCTCTGAAAGAATTTCCTGTATAAAAAACAGGCTACATTGTTATTGGAAGTAAACAAGGCAAATGTTTACAAGTAGTCCATATGCAGTTTTGGGTTGGGTAGGACATTTTAATTCCACCCATCAAACAACTGCAAAATCCATTCTTCTTCCTCTGTTGTCTTTTGAAGGCAGTAGAATCAAGTCAGCAGAGCTCAGCCTGATAACTATAAAATAATACACAACATAAAATTAGAGCCTCAAACACACACACATAACAGTACTTGACTCCATCAACATCTTGGAGTTTACATATAGATGAGAATGTGACATCCACTGATGCACAAGGGCAAAAGCTTTGACACACTGTAGCAGAAGTCTTTTGAATGCAGTTCACATATTTCATTTAAATCACAAGAACAATGTATTTAGGGAAGGAAGATCAATAGTTCCATTGCTGCCAGCCCTCTCAAATGCAAACCAGGCTCTTTTCTCAAAACAAAATCTTGCCTCTTGAAAAATAAGTCACAGACAGGCTTGGGCTGGAAGGGACCTTAAAGATCATCCAGTTCCAACTTCCCAAAATGACATCATGGTGATGGAATGTTGTGATCACCCACGGCATTGCAGGGTTCCTCTGGGCATTGCTGGAGTTAGGGCAAGCTGAGCAGCAGAGCAGCACTTCTCAAAAGGGGCCAGCAGATCCAAAGGTGGGAATTAATGTCAGGTTTCCCAACGAGCCCACAAGCCCACAGCTCCAGCTCCAGACTGAATTTTGCTCTCTGCCTTCACTGTCCAGGTTCTCACTGCATTTAGAGGGAGCAGAGCTCGTCCCCAGCAGGGTTGACCTGCTGTCACTGGGTGATGCACATTGCACAGATATTGGACCCCTGTGACTCCTTAAAACAGCCTCTGAGGCAGGTCAGCATTCCCTGGAGCTGAGGAGGAAGCAGGAGAGCGGAGATGAGAGAGGAAACCCTTCCACCTCTCTGCCCTGGCTGAGCGGCGCAATGGGAGGCTCGGTTACCTTCTCCATGTTTCCAATATTCCACTGCAGGCTCAGAGGCATCCAGTTTTATGTGAGGTAAACACAGTGGAAGGAAAAAGAGAAGTCTTGCCAATGTTTGTGTAGCCTTGCTGCCTGATATCCTGCAACTATCGTACCGGGATTTGCATCATGTGCCAGAACTTGATGAGAATGATATTTCAAGATCAACTCAGCGTGTGGGTGGATCCTGCTCCAAGACATCATTTTTTCTTACTTGAACTAGAATTTACTTACTGGAGAGTCTATTTACACTGCTGGTAGATTTTTGTGTGCTAAGGACCAGGTTAAAATAGATGTTACAAGGAGTAGAGGCGAGCCAGGGCAATCAGTTTAATAACCGTGACATTTCTGGGGCAACTCTGGAGTAGATCATATCAGAGCAGTAATTAACTCCCTATTATTTATGATAAAGTCAAGTATTTGATGTGAGTGAGAGACGTAGGAGAGTTTAACTGACAGCTTTCCATTATCACAGGCTGCAAAAGCATTTGAAAAGTTGTCAAGCAGGAGATACCCAGTACATTGGATTTGTCAAGCAGATGTCATCATATCTGTCTGTGCCGATTGCTGGGATTCTGTGATTTACAACTGGGGAGCATTTTCACCACCAGAAGCATTGGCAGCTCCTCTCCAGCCTGGAAGATGAGTTGGCATAAGGACTAGTTTTTTGGGCCCATGCCTGGAAGCACCACAGCAGCCCACAGGTCTGGTAAACTCCAATCCCAAACAGGATCCAGCCGCAGGGAAGGATTTGAGCCCACCAAACTGGAAGTACTTTCAAAAAAGAGTGATTCACACTCTTAATATCTCGGTGACATTTTGATTAACTTCAGAATGTCCAGAGTGCAGAAAACTCACTGCAAAATCCCCATCCTGCTGTCACATCTGTGGTGAGTTAATGCCACGTGGTACATCCATAATGCACTCACTTAGAGTTTATTTCTGACGAGGTCAACCCACGACAGCAGCTTGTTTTGGAAGCTGATTTGAGTCATCCCAAGTATTTGCTGGGGAGCTGCTGCATCCCCACCTGCGTGGGTGAGCCCTGCAGCTGCTCAGAATCCCGGGAAGCCCCCATGGCATGGGATCCCAAGGGGATGGGGAAGCCCCAGCTCTCAATCATCCTACACTGATTGCTGACTCTTTCAAGGTCAGGAAAAAAAACCTCACATGGGTTTCTTTTTGTTTACAAAATTAACAAATATGGCAGTAAAAACATTTTTTCACTTGAGGTCTATGGAGAAGAGTGCTGGGAAAGTGGGAACACGCCCTGATAAATAACAGTTCTGGTATGAGTGTGATTGCTTTAAAAGCTGTGCACAAATAGTTTGTGCTTCCCAGGTAGTTCCTTTGAGATTAATTAGTGCAATATTGTTTGTTGATCTTGTGTCAGGGAGGAAGTTTGGAAGAAACAGTCGCTACTGACCTCAAAGTTGTAGATTCTTGAAAAACCTGAAGCAAATATATTTAAAATTAAGCGTACTTCTTTCTCTAATTCTCTTTAGACCAATGCTGTTTCCCTGAGTTGGAAAGTGACATTTGAAAACTGCTGATGGAGATGAGAAATCTTGGAAAGAGTTTGTCACAGATATCACATGGAAACCAAGAGAAACTTCAGTCTATTTATGCTCAAACATTTACATGGGAGGAGGACACAAACTGAATGAAGCGATATTTTCCGTGATTCCAGGCCTGATATATAAGGAAAGCACAGGGAGTACAATGCAGCATCTCCCTGCTAGAATTTGAGAAAAGTGGGCTAAAAATAACTGGCTTGGAGATAAATACTCTGTATTTATGTGCTGAGTATGGGAAGCTGTTGCTGGGCCTTTGTAGCTGTTGGTTGCAGCACTGAAAATCACACACTGAGGGAATGTTGGAACACCACGAGGTTTCAGCACGAGCCCTGAAATTACCAAGCATTTTTAGAAGGTATTTTGCACCACAAAGAACCCATTGGAAGGCCATAGTGTTGCCCAGAGAGGCTGTGGATGCCCCATCCCATGGCCAAGGCCAGGTTGGCCGGGGCTTGGAGCAACCTGGGATAGTGGAAAATGTCCCTGCCCATGGCAGAGAGGGGCACTGGATGGGCTCTGAGGTTCCTTCCTACCTAAACCAGTCTGGGATTCTATGAAATTCAATCAGCTTCCTGAGATCCTACCATAGTCAGCAGGGGTGGGTACCTGGTCACATGAGATGTTATGAATTAAAAGCAGCAATTCTCCAGAAAACATTCCATAAAAAACTTTTGGATATGGCAAAGGCAAGAAAAGCCCCATTTCTTCCACCATTCACAAAGACTTTCTGGTTGTTCTCTGAGGGGCCAGGATTTTTAACCAGGTTGCCATGGTTTACATTCACCACCCCAAAGGATGAAGGCAAATAATTAAGGTGGAGATTTCAGCTGAAAGCTCCTCCAGTGTCCAGAAATTCATGGAGAGAGCACCCAAGTGCTTTAAGAAGACCACAGGGAAGAAAAGACTGCTGAGAAGACAATGGGGGAATATTAAAAATATTTGTTTTCATCCATCAGTAATCACTTCCCTCCAAGTTACCACTAAAGGAAGCAACTTCAGAGCAGAGGATTTTGAATAGCAGTGCAACCGTAACACCAGGGAATGTTATTTAATTGCAGAGCCATAACAATTCCTGGCATTGCAGCAGCCTTAAAACATAAGTCTTAGTTCAGTAACTTTTAAGGTTTGTTATTCTTTGCCTTACCATTGAGTTGTAACATCATGCAGGTGGTTATCTCTACAAGGTTTAAATTTCCAATCTATTAAAGCAATCTTAGCAATCTATTATTTCTAGGCCATTGAGGGAAGGTTAAAATGAAAATTACACTGGAGGGAGTAAGTTCTGTTCCAAGTACAGGTTGAAAACATCTCAGAAGTAGAAAGAAGTAAGGTTTCAGTGGAGGAAGGGAAATGAAATGACTGATAACAGTCATTTAAAGTGATTTAAAGTGATTAAAGCAGCTTGAGAGAGGTAACGTGAAAGGATTTTCCCCCCCACTAATGTAATGAGGAATTTCTAATGCATGATTTAGGCAGCTCTTACCTCCGAGCTGTTTTTGGATGACTGAGTTAGGTTTTAAGCACTACATTACAGGAATGGAAAATTTCATTTTCAGGTGTACACAAGAAGAGCAGCATCCATCTCCACACAGCCATCCACCCAATTTAAATAGAGCTGTGTGGCACAGGAGAAGCAGGGAATAGGAATATTTGGGAACAAGAGTGAACCCAGCTGAAGAAAGATTCTTGGACATTACCACCTCATTGATTTCAGCTGGATAAATCCCCTTCACAACTTAAATCTGTGTAGCTGTGATGGACAGAATCCCAGAATGGTTTAGGTTGGAAGGGACCTTAAAGCTCATCTTGTTCCACCCCCTGCCATGAGCAGGGACGCCTTCCACAGAAGCAGTTGTGCCATAGACATAGCAAAGCTCTGTTTTGGTCATTTATCTCATTTTCCCCTGTTTCTGCAAGTGAGGCATAAACAAAAACCATTTGTACCTGTTGGTACAGGAGCAGCAGCAGCAACAGAACCTTGAAAAAAAGAAATCCTTAACACCAGGTCTGTTTATTTTTTGGTAGAATAGCAGCAGTTGATTTTATTAATTTTTATGGTGCAATAGGGAAATTTAATAGTCCTATAAAAGCCTCTTTAAAACTCTCTGGTTGTCTTATCTCTTCAAACAGATGCATACTCTGGGAATTTTATAAAAAGGAGAGCATCAACTGGATAGGGCCATTACTATGAATAATTTCCCTCTTACTCAACTCCAGAGCCCTGACACAATAGACAAGAGCCTCCATGGTTATTTTTGGGGGGGGAACATGCCAAGGCTCACTAAAAGGGCTGTTTTGTTCCCTGCCCCCTGTCTGCTGAGGCTCCCTGGGAGCTGCCACGTGTGCAGAGCAAATTGCAAGGCACCGAGGGCTCCTGTCAAATGAGCGATTGCACAGCAAGTTGTTTGAAAACAAATAATTCAGTCATTTAATGTATTTTCACACAGTAAAACGAGTTAGTGGCTGGTGGGGATGAATGGCACACTCAGTGAAAGGAACAACCAGTCTGGGGCCACTGGAGGTGAGGCTCGAGGAGGTGGAGGTGAGGGAAGATTTTGAGGGTCCCAATTAAGGCAGAGGGAAATGGGAATTTCAGGAGTGTGAGGAGACTGCCCCTCTGTGTGCCCCCAGGAATGTCACTGTGCTCTTACAAAGGGGTGATACACTGTGATTTGTAGAACATGGAGTGATGGGAAGGATGTGAGCAGCAGGGGTGTGGCTGTGTCTACAATATCTCTGCACAGGGACAATGTGCCTCACTCCCATTGTGCCACAGGCACACAAGAGTGTGTAAAAACTCCATTTTCTCCTTTTTATTTTACATAACCACAGAGCTATACCATAGAGGTATACCACTAAGTGAAAATTACTGCCAGGCTTCTTTTGCTGCTATTTTTGTGGCTTTTCTCATCATTTCAAAAGACAGCCAAGCCCTTCTACTTTGCCCTTTCCTATTCCACACAGCAGGCAGCGTGGCCCAGCTCCATCCCAGCATGTCCCAGTAGCCACTCCAGCAGCCTCAGGGCTCACCACCACCCTGGGTGCCCAGTCTGCTGCAAACAGGGTTTGTTTCCCAGCTCCTTGGGGCAGTGCTTCTCACAGATCATGTTTCCATTGAGTTATTCTTGGTTCTGATAATGCCCTTCACAGCTGCAATTTTATCTGAGGTAAATGAGACTTCTGAGGCAGAGACTATAATGAGGAGGTTTTGCCTTCTGGTATCATCTCTGCTGCTGACAGAAGCTCTAAGATGGATGTTTTGTGCTCTCCTGCATAAGAGAGAAAATGAGAATGAGAGCAGCAGATCCCGAGTGGTGTTTCTGTCTTTCTCCATGAGCTCAAACAGCTCCTCACAATTCCCTGAGGCTGGAGCCAGGGTGGCTCTGCCATGGACTGGACCTGGAGGGATGGGGAAGGACGTGGGCCAAAGAGGGGACAGACCAAAGAGAGCATCCCAGGCTCCCTCTGTGTCCTCCAGATGTCCTGAAGAGCTCACAAAATACCTTCTCCACTTGTATTTTCAGTTTAAGTTACTACCACTTTTTAACCTAAAAGAGGATTGATTTAGATTAGATATAAGGAAGAAGCTTTTTACAGTGAGGTGAGGCCCTGGCACAGGGTGCCCAGAGCAGCTGGGGCTGCCCCTGCATCCCTGGCAGTGCCCAAGGCCAGGCTGGACATTGGGGCTGGGAGCAGCCTGGGACAGTGGGAGGGGTCCCTGCCATGGCAGGGGTGGAACTGGGTGGGATTTAATATCCCTCCAACCCAAACCATTTTGGGATTCTCTGATCTACCCTAAACCTTCATTAGACAGAAATAAATTGATTTTGGCCCAATTGTCTGAATACTTAGGATGTTGTTCTCCCTTCTTCCCCCTCCTCTGCATGCTGAGCATGCAAAAGGCAGATACAAGCTGCATTTTATTTTATTTTCTAATTTTTCAGAAGGAAAGACACCATCTGTGCCATATCCTCCTGTTTATGTCTGCTGCATCTCTGCAGGCTGGAACCTGCTGTGGTTGCCAACATGGAGCTTCTCCAGCTGATGAACTTCTGGGTTTAGTTTTTGATTTTTTTTTCCTCACAGACATGACTCACATAATAGGGCAGAGGAAAGAAATTTCAGGTTTCAGGGCTATTTCTGAAGGTGTGCTTGGCACCTGTGCTAAAGTCTTGCCTGAAAGAGGAGGTGCAAGGTCCACAATACCCAAAGACAGCCCCCTGATGAATTCCTGGCAGGGAGGGTTGAGTGGTAATTCATCCATCAACCTGGGGAGGACTCTGTACCTCTCTTCCAGATAATTGAACTTTAATTTATTTAAATCTAATGGAAAACCATATGGAGAGGAACAGGAAGCTAATTTAAAGCACTGCTCAAAGCAATCAATATGTTAACAGATTCCTTCAACATTTCACACTCGGTTGCTGAAAAATGTTTAAAATGTATTTTTTTTTAATTAGTATTATGAAAACACAGAGTTTCTGGCATGTTGTATTCAAAACTCAAGAGCCAAAATAAGCCTCTGTTGTGAAAATTGAAATATACTCTGGAAGCACAAATCATTTTACTGGAAGTGGAAGTGACAACTGTTTAATATTTTACCAAAAAATGCACATCTCTGAAGACTTCTAGGAACACACCTATAAATCTTACAGGGCTCAGATCACTGGGTTTCATATGGCCCTGAAATGAAAGCAATAAAGTAGTTGTAGGAGCTGCATTAAGAGATTGAAGTTGGCAGGAAGAACACACGACGGAGCCTTTCAGAGTAAATGGATTAAATACAGATTAAAGCAGAAGAATGCAAAATTCCCAATTATGCACATCAAAATTTTAATTATTTTCATATTTTTCTGATTCCTTTGATGCTCCTCAAGGTCAGTTCTTTCCATACTGGGTTTTCAAAACAAGTTTTTTCAATGGCAGGATAATTAATACTCTCCTTCTACTCTAATTGTTGATCTCCCAGCACTGACCGTGTTCTGTCCCACAGCCAAATGCTTTTTAACTCAAGGCACAGCCTAATTTACTTTTATATTTAACAAAACAAAATAAAAAACTGCAGGCAATTTTAAGATCCTAGGAAAGAATAAATGTCCCAATTATATTTTATCTTATAAAAATATAAGGTTTAGCGATGTCAGCCAGTTTTATACCTGCAGTTTGTAATTTTTCTTATGGTTTCATCTTTGTCAAGCTCGAAGAGAGCAAGATGTAAAAATAAGTGAAAGCCTGTTCCTTCTGAAAGTTTAATAACTTGGGATTGTTAAGAAGGCTGGAATCTGGAAGGAGCAGTAACTCCCTGCCATGAAATTTCAGCAACCAGAACAAAGTCTTATGGAAATTCCATAAATAGATTTCAGTCAAACCTCATTGAGGGCAGGTCTGACTTTCCTGTGGCTTTTTTTAAAAACAAATTATTTTAAGCACCCTTTTTTAAAAGGTTTTTTTTTCCTTTTTGGTAGGCAAATGATCCTGCAGCCTTTTTCGTGTCAGATTTGCCAGAATCTCCCAGAGACTTATTAGCATGAGGGTTCAGCTTTGCAGAGACTAAAAGCTCCAAAGGAAAAAGAGCAAATAATAGCTAAAATATCTGCTCGTATTTTATTTTATTTTATTTTATTTTATTTTATTTTATTTTATTTTATTTTATTATTTTATTTTATTTTATTTTATTTTTGTGGGTTTTTTTACAATGTAATATTCCTTCATTTTTTGTATCCTTTGTCCCTGGATTTTTAATTATTTGGGATAGTCCTGACTATAGCAAAACAGACAATTAAAATTCTGAGGTCTTGCAAACTCTGCTTATTTCTTGCAAGATCAGTGTAACAGTAAGTGGTGGATGCCAAGTAAAAACAAAGGACTCTTTCCAATAAAATGCATCATAAAATTGGTCTAATTAAACAAAATCTGTCTTTCACTGACCAGTGTGCTGCAAGCGATTTCACTTGCAGTAGAATGAAGAGGAACTGGAAATTGCATTTTCAAGGAGCATTTTGAGGCCCGATGAAATCAATCAGAATGATCAGTAGAGAAAAACCTTAAAGCCACTAAAATTCCACCGTGCCAAAGGAAGGGGGCAAGGGCAGATTCCAGCAAGAGGTGGGAAGGGAGGTTTGATGTCCAGGTGGGCATCTCTGCCAGGTGGGAAGTGAGGTTTGATGTCCAGGTGGGCATCTCTACCAGGTGGGGAGTGAGGTTTGATGTCCAGGTGGGCATCTCTGCCAGGTGGGAAGGGAGGTTTGATGTCCAGGGTGGGCATCTCTGCCAGGTGGGAAGGGAGGTTGGATGTCCAGGTGGGCATCTCTGCCAGGTGGGAAGGGAGGTTGGGTGTCCAGGGTGGGCATCTCTGCAAGGTGGGAAGTGAGGTTGGGTGTCCAGGGTGGGCATCTCTACCAGGTGGGAAGGGAGGTTTGATGTCCAGGGTGGGCATCTCTGCCAGGTGGGAAGGGAGGTTTGATGTCTGGGTGGGCATCCCTCCCTCCCTCCCGGGCATTCCCTGCCAGGTGCAGCTGGAGGGATGCTCCTTCCTGAGCTGAGAGCTGATGGTTTCATACCTTTGACCATCCACACCATCTGCATCCTGAAAATATTCCTGACTCCAAGTGGGAGTGGCATCAGACCTCTCCAAATATCCCAGCTCAGAGTGGGACCAGCCTCTGCTGACTTGTAGGAACACGAGAAAACCCTGCCCAATCCAAAGGTTCTCGTGGTCTTTCAAGCAACCCGAGCTCAGAAGAACAGAATTATTTAATAGCCTAAATATGTTTCAATCAAAATCCATTGACAACTACTCAGCAAATATCCTTTCATCTCCTTGTGGGCAAAACCATCTTTCAAAACCTTTAACTTCTAATTTAAGATTCCTTCTGTTCTGTTAGCAAATCCCACCCAGAAAGCTGCCAAGATCCATCTTAAAACAGCTTAGGTTCCTTCTCCCAGCACTATGTTTGATGGAGGGTTTCTAAAATTCAGTGTAGTGATTAGAGACCTTCTAATTCCACACTCAAATGTATTCAAGGCACATATATATACATATATATATAAAATACATGTATATAAACATATCCATTTGATCTTATCCTACCCTTCTACTGAGATAATTCTTCTGGTTATGCCCAGATGATTTTTAGAGAAAATTATAATTTCCTTCTTGGTCTTTAATCTCCTGATTTCTCTGTGATACCTGAGTAGCTGAGCTGGGTAAGCCACAGGCTTCAGCTGCAACTCGTGAGCTGCTGGGCTGATTTTCCCTTACACTCATCCTGCAGCTCTGATGAGCCAGTGCCCACTTGCACTGCCCTCCTCAACTTTTTGTGGAAAATTTGGGGCAGTGGCAAGGGGCAAACAGTGACAGAGCATTGCTTTATTTGCTAAGCAGATCCCCTGTGGCAATAATGATGATGGTCCTATGAAATTAGCATTGTAAGGGGCTGAAAGGATGAAAGGAGGAGGGAATGAAGTCTTAAACAAGTATTTCATATAGGATTTCAAGGGCTTGCTCTTGGGCTAAATTGATGTTTGTATTTTTATACAGTGAGCAGTGATTTCTTTTATTGACTCGAGTCCTCTTAGAGGCCTACAGCCAAACTTTGAGAGTCCTCTAACTTGACCTGACTTTGGAAATTATTTCACAGCAGAAACCCCAGTGATCACCATTTGGGAAGGACACTGAAGAGTTTTGGAACCCCACAGGTCTCCTGTCTGTTATTCTTCAGCCTCCTCTGAGCTTGGCTGTGCAGAAATTGCAGCACAGGGTGCCTGTGGGGCTTGGAATGGGGAAGAGACCACGGGAAAACAAATGTCCTGATGGCTAAACCCCTCTGGAAGCTTTCCCTTCCTCTGGAGCAGCAGCTCTTGGGGGAGAGCTCTCTGGGCAGCAGCAGGAGCAGCAGGAGAGCCGAGTGTGCTGTGTGGGTGAGTGGGAGGCTTTGATCCAGACCCCAGGGAAGCAGTTCCAGCTTGGAATGACGTGCTGTAGAAACAGGAGGATGCCTGTGAAGCCTGGAGGAGCGTGCTGGGGAGAGGGAGGGGTGAAGGAGCTGGGACTCCTGATGCCAGGCTGGGAACAGTACCTGGGAGCTGCACCTCTGGAGATGTGGCAATGCCATCTGACCTCGCCTTGGAGGAACCTGCCAAGTCCCCACAAATACTATGAGTTTGGAAAAGTCACTGAAGCCTCTCCAGAGTCACTCAGAAGGTGTGGATGGCATCACACAACGCTGCCAGTGACTTCCCAGGGTTAAAAACTTGATGTGTGTGTGCTCCAGTGCCAGCTGTCACCAGCAGAGCACATTCCATGGGCAAGCTGAAGGTGACACGATGCCTTGATGTGCTGGATCCCACCAGGATCCTGTGGCCTCTCATTCTGCCTAACTCTGCACTCCTGTGAAGTGCTTCTGACTCAGGCTTCTTCATGTTTTCAAGAGCAATGGTGAACATTAGGAAAATAATAAAGATATAATCGTGCCTCCTGTAGATTGCATCTATGCCGTGATGTCTGAGCACATTTGCATAATTAGAAATGGAATTCAGCAAGAGAAGTTGCCTTAATGGATGACTCCCCTCACCCTTTACAACCAAGCCCCATCTGTCATTTACAAAGAAAACTGGCTTTTCAACTAAGTTCTTTCTTTACTGGAATTTTGTATTTTTTATTTCCATGGCAGGAAGCCTTTTCTGGTTCCCAGGATACAATTTGGGATATATAAATCAAGAAGTCTGTTGCCTAGAATTTGTCTGGCACGTGCCTGTGCCCAAGACATGGACTTATTTCTGGAAAACCTTGCTGAAATTGGAAATCCCCTGTCCCGACTGACCCTCATCTATCACATTTTTTGGATTGTACACAGGAAGAAAATGCTTTCCTCCTTCAGGATTTCCTTCCCACCACCTGAACATTCCCTCTCACCTGCTCCTCACCTTCACATCTGCGCTCCTGTCTGAAAACAGAAATATCATCAGTCTCTTCCATCAGGTTTTCCAAGCTGGATGGAAAGATTGGTTGGTTTGCTGTGAATCATTGTTGTTTTTTCCCCTTTTTTCCTTCCTCAGAGTGGGAATTTGTGTGAGACACTACCTGGCAGACAGAAATCTGAGGGGAGAAGGAGAGGCTGGGATGTGAGTTCCATGCTGGGGCTGGGTGGGACCCTCTGTAGATGACAAAGGAAGAATTTCAGTTCCTTCAGCACTTCTGCTCCTTTTGGGGGGAAAATAGTCTGGTCTCTCCCAAGCTGACATATTTTCAATCCATTCCCTTTGAATTTTCTGGGAGCAATGCTGCCAAGCAGAGCATCTATCCTCAAAGAAACCCCAAAAAAGCCGAGGTGAAGCAAGGCTCTCCTAACAAATATTAGAGCAGGTGAAACTGGGGACCCCAGCATGCTCCACCCAGTTTAATAAAGGAATTTGTTTCTACCTCCTTTTGTGCTTCAGTGTCTGTCCACAGCTCTAACTGTGCTGCCTCACAGGTCAGGGAGCTCCTTGCCCTCGTTTTATGGACAGGGTGGGAAAACCAGACAGAGTGAGATCTCTGTGACCACTCTTTCCACATCTGAGCTTGGGGGACATAGCCAAAGACAGCAAGCAGCGGGTCAGGCCTGTTTGTTCCAGGACTCCCTGACCACCATGGATGCAGAAGGGAGATGTGAGAGACGCTGGACCACTCTGGATGCTCCACCCAGCACAGGGCAGACCCCTGGGGCAGATACACCCAATCACCATTGTTGGCAGTGCCAGGAGGTTCCCAGCCCTGGGTTAACACCTATCCCTGGACTCTGTGGACTGGCTCAGTGGCAGAGTCTCCCTGTGAGAGCAGCTTTTCCATCACCATTCCCAATTCCAAGGCCTCCATGGTCCCTGGTTTCAGCACAGATTGTCCAGTTCTTGTAACACACAGCAAGAAATTCCTGTGGGGGTGTCTCCAAGTGCCAGCACATGTGGGCTGCTCCCTGGGTACATATTTGTGCTGTCCCCATTTCAGCATGATTTAAGGCTGTGGGGAGAACAGTTACAAAGGGAGAGAAAAACGAAACCAAACCCCAAACTCTCCAAAACTGCTGCAGCCAGCCAGCTGAATTTCACACTTACCAACCCCAAGCTGCTCTGGGATAATTAGCCTCAAAAGTCAAAAGAAAAGAGCCAGATGTTCCCAAACCTGTTCAGCAGAGATTTTGCCTTTGATTGTGACAGTTTAGCATATGAAATAAAACTGTCTAGAGTTGGAACTGGAGTTTAATTTCTAAGATGGTTAAAAAAAAATTCTGCTTCATAGGAAGAAACTATCTCAAAAAGGACCAAAGAGCTTCTCAAAACCAGCAAGATAAAAGGCACAGTTAAGTAAAAAATTAATGAATTTTACCCTCTGTAGAGTTTAAGTCCCAGCTACAACAGAAAGTGGAGTATATGAAAAGTGATTATGGACAAAAAGGTACAAATAAAAAGCCCAGTCCTTTTGATCTGTGTCTACAATAACAACAATTATGGGAAACAAATGTACAGGCCATTCCTGCCCATCAAAGAATTTGAAAAGAAACACATGGAAAAACCATGATACTTGCAGTTTTTCAACTGAATTTTCAGTATTTTTTCATTTAACTTCAGGACTGGACTGGAATAAAGTCAGCAGTGACACCATGAGTTACCCCATAGAAATAATCACATTTGATTTGGGCCTTTTTTGTGGATCTCAGTTCTGGTCCTCAGGAAGCAACTGAGGAGACTGTAGGAAGATTGAGAAAGAAAAAAGAGAAGTATGAGAGAAGAAACTAATTAAGATTCTAGACTGTTGGAAAATCTCAATGCCACAGAATATGAAAGGTCAGGTAACTAAGAAACAGTGAAATTAAATTTACTTTCCCCTTTGGCTTTCCAAGAAAATCTTTGCAGCCACAGAGTATTTTACTCAAAGGAAAATTGCATGGAAATATTAGGTGAACTTCAGAGAAAGGGCTTATTGAAATGCTTTCTCAAGAGCACTAGAACACTGCACTAAGCTGCCCAGATATCTGAAGTGCTAGCACAGAAATCAGTGGCAAACCAGCACTCAGGGTGATTATCTGATTATCCCTCCTGATGTGGATACACAACAAAGCCTGAGCTGCTTGGAGTCCACTCTGTGTGTGACCTTTCCTACTGCACTGCTCTAATCCAATAACTCCCAATACTTAATGTGAAACGTGTGGTCATGGATAAAATCTCTCTGGAGCAGTCAGAAGAGGAATGACTGCAGCTCTGCCAAAAGGAGAGAGGTTACCAGGTTCAACTCTTTATTGTATTATCTGATTGCTGGGGGAATCAGTCACATCCTGCCCAGTGGCAGCTGGTGTCAGAGCTCACCCTCTGAACAGCCAGCACTGATGTAGCTGATCTCCCAATTTGTGAGCTCTATTAATCACTTCCCAGCTGGAATAATTTACTGGGCTAACATAATCCAGTGGTTCACTGCAGTATCACATATTGTGATATGGTTTCCTTTCTGATACCATTTGTAATTCACAGTCTGTACTGATTTATTTACTTTTATAAAATGTCCTACTGAGCAGTTTGCACATCTGCTCAAAGTTATCTAGAGTAAGTTTGTCATAATTTTGGACAGGGTAGTTTTGTAACAGGAAGGGTGATTTAGTAATAAATTGTTGTACAATAACAAACAAATTTCTTGCAGCTACAGCTACCCTGGATAGAGCAGCATCGTGGAGCAATTGTTCCCAATTAGTTCTCATTCTTCTGCTTCCCTTTTTAAAGACATCCCTACCTAGATCTCTGCAAAGATGCTACCAAAACCCATCTGAGAGCCATGCCCAAGAAAAACTGACTCAGATCTGAATGTAGCTGCTCCTGGTATCACAGAATCGGTTGGGTTGGGAGGGAGCAAAAGCTCATCTCATTCCAACCCCCTGCCCAGGCCATCACACCCATCCCATGGCTTAACCCAAAGAGCCAGGGTTTTATCAGTGACACCAATGAGGATGGGCCAAAGGACAAAAGCCTTAGACCTAAACATATCTAATTTTCTAATATTGTCTTGTCTAATGAGGAACACCCCTAATTCCCAGGAAAGCTGAGCATTTCTGCTGCTGTATCAGAATGCAGGCAGCAACCCTCTGGATGGCTGCAGCTCCCACATCAAAGGTTGCTGGGAAAGACTGATGGGTACTAAATATTTCTTCATGTAAAGCTGAATAAAACCAGGCAAGTCAAACCAAGTTGATTTTCAATAGTAGTGGAAAGGCCTTTAAAAATGTGACTCGTGGAAGAAAAAGTATCTGCAAAAGATGTTCTCTTTAGATCCCTGGAAAAAAGTCACTGCTATTTCTTTGCTGTTTTTCAAGCTGGTATCTACTCACTCTGCCTGGTTAAAGCTCATCTATTTCCTGTGAAGGAGGAGAGAGTTATCTTCATTTTTCACAGAGCATGGCTCAGTTTCAGAGACTGCTTTATCTAAGGTCACACAGGATGACAAAATGTATGCACAGAAGCACATCCAGACCACTTGAAGCCCAGCCCCGTGCTGAAACTGTTAAACTTCCTCCCAGTGAGCAGGAACTGGACTCATAGCTGTAAAATATCCTGTTTTATTAGGGCCACTTGACATAGAGAAATGTTTTCAGGGAAAATCCATGTTTAATGAGCTAGAAAAAAAAAAGAAAAGCTGCTTTTAAAATAGCTTCTGCCTCTAATTATAGTAGGAGAGGAAGAAATATTTTTAGCTTCTTTTGCAAAATTCTGCTTTGCCTTAGTTTGAACTACAACAAACTCAGATCCTGCAGGAATACAGTGAAACATTAGGTGTGTCTTATTTACACATTATTTATTATCTTCTTTTAATCATCTTTTTATCATCTGTCATAAGATGAAGACTTGTCTTCATAACCACCTTCCTCCAAACAGAATCCACACAAAGTATGGCTACAGTTATTTGGAGGAATGTACGTGATTTCTAGCACTCACTGGTCTGACAGGCAAATGTTAATTGGGTGGAAATGCCTCTCAATTTAATTAGTGCAAAACCAGTCTGTTTCTATTCTATTGATCAGAAGAACACACTGAAATATGGCTGAGCAGCAGACACAGGCGAGTGTCATTTCTGACAGTCCAAATCTTCCAGCGAATGAAAATGCACTTTTATTTACTTTTTGGAAGTCTGTGTGGAGATATGATCAATGGGACTATGAGGATGAAATTCTGGCATCCAAAACTTCAGGGAAGAAATGAATTTTTAAAATATCTTGCAGGGTGGGGACAAAGCAAACCCAACAGGTCACACCACGCGCTGTGAGAGCAGTGGTCCCTTGGGCTTTGCCTCATCATCCCTTGGCTCTGCTTCCATGGAATTTTTCCAGACAAATTTCAAGCTGCAGGGAGGCTTTTGGGGGATTTCTCATGGCCCATTCCAAGCATGTCTTCTCCTGGTGGAGATGGCTCTGGCATATCCCTTGCTCCAAACAGAGCCGGTGGCTTGGTCTGCCGGTGGGAGATGGGGAAAGAGCTCCATGCGTCAGTGGGGAAGTGGGAGCTACGTCATCTGTGAGCTCCACAGGTCACATTTGTGACAGGAATAAACCAGCTGGACACGGGCTGCTTTTAAATGGGCTGGAAAATGCAGTCAGGATTGTGCAATCGGTGCCTGTGGTGAGGGGAACCCGGCCGTGACACGGGAAGGGTCACGCAAGAGAGGACTCATCCCAGGAAGCGTGTGCAATCACCCGGGATCATCTGGTACGAAATGCTGCTATCAACAGACACAAAACCCAAACAAATCCAACCCAAAGCTCCTGCACTGGGATGTGCTCCTGTGTTTGGAACGCAGCAGCACCAGGGTTTCATTCCCCAGCACTCACCACCTTGCAGGTAAACAGGAGGGAAGGAGCCCCACAAACTGGGAGCACTTTCCTCCTCTGTGTCTTCCTCTTCTGACCTCTCTGGGTATTATTTGGCTTTTTGTGAACACTGATATCTTGATTTTTCCTTCTCCACTCCCAATCCCATCAACATCCATTCCTCCCTGTGCAGGGCCAGGACTCCATGATCCTTGTGTGTCCCTTCTAGCTCAGGATATTCTATGATTCTATGATCTCTGAATTTTAAGTCCCTCTGTATGTTCTTCCTCGACCCACATTTGACCTCTTGCTGCAAGACAGCAACTTGTTCATAAAATGTTTTCTTTGTAAGCCAGTTCTTTATTTAGGCAGCTGCTCTTCTCCTTCTGTCTGCATACCATGCTAAAAAAAAAAATGTTGCGAATTTTGTGTATGGTGAGAACCTCCACAGTTCTGTTTTTTACTTTCAAGCCTTGCAGTGCCTTCCACAAGAAAGACACTCCCACCCTTGTGGCATCACCCAGTTTATCCAATAGATCTTTCCAGTGTTTTTATTTGGGCTGAAAACTGAAGATGGGTGACTCTTCAGGCAAGCAAGAAAGAGAAAATGAAAACACTCAAAAATAAATTCCCTGGAAAAGAGCACAGATTTTTAGACACTTAATTTGGTTCCTTAATCTCTTTTTTTCCAGGCTGAAAAATCCCCTAAGTGAGAGCTGTGTTTCACACATCAAATAATTCCCCACACCTCTGCCTTACCGAGAGTCTTGGAGAAAGCTGGACACTGCGGGCACAGGAGCTGTAACATGGCCAGGAATTACCTTCAGTCCTCTCCTAAACACCCTTTGCCATGTTACTGACATCATAGCCCGTGTTTTGGCCAAATTCCTGCAAAATCTACCCTCAGCTCACAAAAGAGTGCCATCAGCATAGGTCACAGTGAAGAGGGAATACAAAAGGAAATGGGACTGAGCTCTATAGCATCTTCTGAGGGTGATTGGATAACCAGAGCTCAGGTTTGGGGCTGGATCCTTAATTTTTAATGCTATGCGGGGAGAATTGAGCATAAGAGGAATGAAAGTCCTCATGAAGCAAAGAAAAAAGCCTAAAATGTGAGTTTAAGCACAAGTGCCAGCAGAGACATAATTGGGTGCACTTTTGGCCTCATCTGCAAACTCTGCTGTACACAGAGTCATTAAAAGCAATCTCCCAGTGAAAAAGAATGCCCGCCTCATATTCAGCTGTTTAAGAGGTTGCTGTAGTTATGCTTACGGATGCTTTAAGAATATATATGTAGGAAACTGCAGGTCTTTAATTATAGGCAGGCTGGCAGAGGGTGCACTTTGCTCCACTGCACAAATAAGGCTGTGCTGACCCAGGAGTGACCTCCCAGAGTCTGTTTGGGGGAGACAGAGGCTGCTTTCCTTTGCACCCCAAATCAGCTGCAGTGGCAAGGACCCTCTTTGAAAGCCCTTCCTTGCTGTGCTGATCCCATCCTGGGAACGTCACTCTGGCAGGGTGGATGGATGGATGGATGGATGGATCAGGGATGGATGGATGGAGGGATCAGGGATGGATGGATGGAGGGATCAGGGATGGATGGATGGGTGGATGGATGGGGGATGGATGGATGGATGNGGATGGAGGGATGGATGGATGGATGGATGGATGGATGGATGGATGGAGGGATGGATGGAGGGATGGAGGGATGGATGGATGGATGGATGGATGGATGGATGGATGGATGGATGGTGGTTTTGGCTCTGTCTGCTTCTCCCTTCACTTCTCAGGCCCAGAATTTGCCCTGGTCCCACAGGGAGAGGTTACAAAATAGGGGTGAACATTCCCATCTCCCTCCAAGTTCAGCCCCACAGCTCTCTGAACCTGCTGTCCCCTTTTCTTGTCACTGAGCTCACGGGCTTCCAGCTGATGGGGAAAAGTTGCAGTGTCAGAGCCCTTTCCTCCCCTTCCCCCTTCTCTTGCTTCTCTACCTGCTGGAGGAATCCAGCCCACAGTGACAAGCAGCACAAAGAGGGGGCTGTGGTAATTACACACTGTGTAGCATCGTTATATTTTCCTTGATTCTACAAGAAAACCACACTCCCCCTCCTGTCACTGCTTTGGCTTTTTGCACCCTTTCCCAGGGAACGGTTCTTCAGGGCAATGTCCCTGGCTATGCACCATGAGCATGCAAAAACATTAAGAGGGGAAATAAAATGTATTAAGGAGAGCAACAACATCAGCATCCTTAAAAAGGTGATTGTCTGAGAGCAGGGGCTGTGTAGGAGATGGAATCTCTTTCTCAAAATGATGCCTCTTGTGCATCCAGGTACAGCTCAGCACTTGATTGCTGTGCCACTTTTTAATGGATTTTTACTTCTGTTAGCCTGGCAGAGCACACTTAATGGAGAAAATCAGAATTTAGTCCATTTTCTGTGCTGCTTGACAATGTGCTGCTTGGAAAATGTGTTTCCTATGCTCAGACCAGTGACTGGCTCTGGTGGTGCCAGAGGAGGAAGATGGGGCAGAGCTGCTGTCCCAGCCTGGCTGTTTCTCTGTGGTTGTGGTACCCTCTGCATTCACCTGGAACACAGTAAAAGACAAGATCAACTTTCACTCTTCACTTTCTTCTGATTTTCTAATGTAAACCAAGGTATTTAGGATGTAATGATTTCAGTAAGGGGATTAAGAACTTTTTAAAAATGAAAATTAAATATTTGGAGGCAGCAAATGCCATGCAATTGTCAAGAATTGTCATGTATTGCTTTTCTTGTTGAATTATTTTTTCATTTGGAGAGCACTTTCCCCTCTCCCAGGTTAGCTGTGACCCACAGCTGTGGCAGAGACCCCTTTGTATTGCAGAGAAAGGTTTTCACACCCAGGTACCTTTTTTTGACCGTTTATTTGCCTTTGAACTGAACAGCCATCAAGGGAAAGGATCCTAAAGAGGACCCTAAAGATGCTGAGCCTGGGGGAAGTCCTCAAAGTGGTCTCTCTCTCTCTTTTATTAATAAAAAAATACCCAATAAACAGGAAGGAGGTGCATGTGGACAGACCACAGTAGATGGAAAGAAAAGGGAGAAAAGGTTAAAGAGTGGTTGACAAATATAAATGTGAATGTTTCCAGACTCTCTTGGAACTGGATGAAAGGTGCTGATCTCCTCCAGGCTATTCTCAGTGTTTTGGTTTGGGACTGAGATTCTGCATTGTGTAAAATATGCTTTCCTGCTACAGTTTCACTATTTCTTGACCTTAAAACCCAGAATAATTTAACTATTTCAATTGGTTGGCCACAGTGACGTCTACTGACAACTTGGAGTTAAGGCCTTTCCCACACTTAAAGCTTGCCAGCACAGCTTTTTAATTAAAATTATACCAGTTTTTAGCGAATGCCTCAATGGCAAAGAACTGTGTAGAGCATACACAGAACCATTTGGATGAAAAGAACTGCTGTCCCAGTGCTGGGGCTTTTGTAGGGTAACGTACATACATAAATGAAGTTTTGAAAACAGCCCTAAAAGTAGTGAATAACCATGGAATAGAATTCTGGCATGTTTGGGGGAGGAAGGGACCTTAAACCTCATCCAGTGCCACCCTCTGCCATGGGCAGGGACACCTCCCACTATCCCAGGCTGTCCAGCCTGGCCTTCCACTATTCCAGCCCCAATGTCCAGCCTGGCCTTGGGCACTGCCAGGGATCCAGGGGCAGCCACAGCTGCTCTGGGCACCCTGTGCCAGGGCCTGCCCACCCTGCCAGGGAACAATTCCTGCCCAAGATCCCATCCAGCCCTGCCCTCTGGCAGTTTGAAGCCTTTCTCCCTTGTCCTGGCATAAGAGGAACTGATTCTCCTTTTCAGGAGAGCAGTAGGTGGTTCTTCAGCACTTTGCCCTACATGCAGATTTAGGAACTTTTTGGTTGGAATGCGAGAACTACCTTGGAATGAATGGTTTAGTCTGGACACTTCATCAGAATCAAGGATCTCATCCTACAGGACTTTTAAATTGAAGTCCATTTGTAGTTTTGTCTCCAAACCTGCAAGCTCAGGGGTTATGAAACGAGAGCACCGTGGAATGCCTGCAGGTCTGCAGGCTGCAGCCTGTGTTCTTGGAAGGAATGTGACTTGTGCTCATTCTCACATCCCTTTCCATGAGAGTGACTGAACCCTCCAGTTTCCAGAGGCACTGGGAGAAGCCTTGTGCCTCATGGCCAGCTTTTCCTATCAAGTGAGATATGAGAGCCAGAGACCCAATGGAAGCTTCAGAGCAGAGACACGTCCTACAGGCACCCCCTCCACATGGAATTTGCCTGGAGTGACTCTCCCCTCTCCATCCTAATGAGGCTCCAGCCACTGGAGGAACTGAAATGAGGAACACAGCCAGATTATGCAATAGAGTATGACATTTCTGTTCATTCTGTACTAATGTATCCCTCTTCAGATAAACAGATTGCCTTCTCCTTGTCTCCACCATCATCTTTGGAGCTAGTCATGGAATTTCAGTCACAATGGTCTAGGGTTTAAGTGGAGTAAAGGCTTTTAGGAGGAGAAAGTTTATCTTTCATTGGATTACTCTGAAAGGACAGATAAGCAGGAAAAGAATTCCTTGTTTGAGACCTTGGCCTTTCTCTCCAGCTTTTCCAGTTTGTCTAATAGAAGTATTTTTCCTTGCAAAAATTGCCATCACTACTCCTGAAATGTTAAACAGGAGTCAGGGAACAGCAGCCTGGATTCCCATCCAGGAAAGGCTCAGAGGCAATTTTTGAAGAGCTGGAATACCAGCCACAAACATGAGTTATATATCAGTCTCATGGGCTCAGAGAGGAGCATGTCTGATTTTTTTTTTGGCTGCAGACACTCAAGGCCATTCCTTGGCAGTGTTACAGGAGCAATATTTACACAAGGATGAAGGACAACTTTGTCAAGGCATTTGCACAAATTAAAAACTTTATTTTTCCTTGCTATTATTTATAATAGCAGACTGAAAAATAAAGAAAACAACAACCAAACCCAAAACAAACCCAACCCAAAGCTGGTTTCCCTATGAAGGAATTTTAACTGATTTTCATGGTAGGATTGAGTGACACTGTGGGTCCTTTCTCATGGACATGGGTGCTGGGCTTCCTCCTCAGACACGAGGAAAGCAGCTTGGGACAAGTTTTATCAGAGGGAAAGCACCACTGGTGAGTGGTCAATCCCAAGCCCTGGAATACCTCAGTGTCTTGCTCTAAGTGGTCCCTCAGTGTCCTTGTCACCTTCATGTCCGTCCCTCAGAGCCATGGCTAAAGGTTCTCTTTGCATGGACCTGTGATAAACTGCTTATCACCCACCTCAGTGGGCACATCACCTCCACGAGGATCTTCCTCAAATGTTTCAGCAGCTCTCTCAAGGGCAGGATGGACCTGGAGGTGAATTTGTCCCATATCCCAATATAATTTTGTTCCAGTCCAGCCCTTTCCACCCCTACAGGAGCCTGCTTCATCTTGTTAAATATTGGAATAGAAATGCTTTTCAAAGCACAGGCTGCACCTTGAGTGAACTGTGAGGATGAGGAGGAAAAGGAAAATTTCCTTCTTATTGGGAATTCTGTATTGGTAATGAGGAGCAGGGGCTTTGACATAAGGGATTTATGCTGAGTGATCTGTGCTGAGCAGAACAAGCCATTGTTTCACTCATAATATGAAAAGAATTTAGTTTGGCTTTGGGCTGATCCCAGAATATATGATAATGTAGATAAAAATTTCTTGAATTTAGCTTCAACTTTAAAAGAATAAAAGAAAAAGGGAAAGTCTGTATTTAAAAGCTGTGGCCACCTATGGACCTTGGTAAGGTCTGTTGATATTGAACACCCTGCTGGCAGCTGCTCAATACACAGGAGATTCACTCTGTGCACCAGAGAGCAGAAAAATAGCAATGAACTACTAAGTTAACTCCCCTGATTGCTCTGGAAATGAACATAAGACATTACATAAGTTTCTGAAATGAATGATCCCATAGACCTTTCATACAAGATAGAAACCTGTAAACCTGCGTGGTCTATAATGGATGAAAACAGGAAAGTGTCCTTGGTAGCTGATTAGAGCTATTTAGAAAACAGCAGTTGCATTTTGTAGGTGAGTGCTGGAATTCCTTAATCTCCTCTTGTTCTAAACTGGAACAAAATGTTAATATTTGCTGATGCAACAGTCATTGAGTAGCAGTATTGTGGTGTTATTGTTGAAAAAACCCAAACCCAAAGAAAAAATGAAGATAACATCTTATTGAAACGAGACATTGACAGATCCATCAGGAACCTAGAAAATGGAGTCCAAATTCATCGCCTCAAACACTGCTACTGCAGAACCAGCCTGCTCCAAGTGTTACTCCATGTCTGTCTTAGCAAGGACTGTTGGATGCAGTCCCAGCTATTCCCTGTTTCTGCCCCAGCAGCACCCAGAGTGTGTGATACACAGTGAGCTTCATCCTCATATGTTCTGGGGTGAAAAACCAAGTTTTTGGGAATCTCTGGTGTCTATCTTTCTACTCCCAGCCTTACTTCCTCTCTGAAGGAATTCTATTTGAACTAGCACTTCAATTCTACCTCAGCCTTGCAATGAAGCAGTGCTGGAAACAGTGGGAAACTTTATGGCTGCTAGACACAAAGGGTGAAGCTGGTCCCAGAAAGTCCATTTTGCTCCAGAGCTCTTTAAAGTGAAAAGCCTCCAACATTTATTCTTGCTGACAGAGTTAGAAATGTATGAGGCTGTCAAAACCCAACTCAGATGCAGTACTGTGTCTGTCACTGTGTTGGTAGAGTTTAGATAGGAATGAGAAAAAGAATTTGTTTCCTCGGTAGCAGAAAATTGCTTATTTTACAAGGTGCCACGGAGAGTGTTATCTGCTTGGGATTTATGGGGTGGAGGCTTTAATAATGCATTTCAGCAGGAAAGGAATATTTGTTTTATGACATCCTTCCCAGGGTGATGCTTGGCTTTTAGATGCCCTGTGGCTTGAAAATTACCAACGCACCTATGAGGGAGCTGAGACCCCACTTAACCCCGGGGCAAGGCAGGATTTGCAGAGGGGTGGGAGCCCAGAATGTTCCCAAGACTGGGGGGCAGCTGGGCTGCAGAGGCAGTGTCAGGGACAAAGCATCGAGGCATTAAATGCAGCTCATTGTTTTGGACAGCATCTCTTTGTGTGGAAGCAGCAGCAGTGGGGTTGGAGCCATGAAAAGCCATCCCTGTGGGATAGCACCGGGATCCAGGCCCGTGAAACACTGCCCACGGATAGCTGATAAGGACAGTGAGATAGCACAAGCCTTTGAGCCAAATAAGGATAAAAATGGTGCTGTTGCCTCTGTGTTGAAGTCAGAAGCTCAGCAAACAGGCTGTAATGTGCATTTTTCTGGCCAGCAGCAGCTCTGTCAGCTGAGTGGAACGGCCACAGCCGGCTGAGCCGGGGCGAAGCGGCGTGTGACAAACAGCCAACAGGAGGGTAATATCAACTAGGTGCACAGAGTTATTTGTTGCTTAATGAAGAGCCTCTCGAGGCTGAAAATTTACAGTGCTTTCACAGTTCAATTTTGTTGGAGTGGGGAATAAAAATAAGCACTGAGTGGTGACGCCGTGGTGCGCAGAGGAAGCAGCTCAGACCCCACAGACCTATGGCCCAAAGTTGTATTGACAAGGGAAGGCAGGCTGAGAGCACAGCCAGCAAAGGTCAGCCAGGGCGTAGTATGGGAGTGGTAATTAGGCCACTAATTAGATTCTCTAGGGCAGGCTGGGCAAGGAAGAATGCTTTACAGTAGAAAAAGGAAGAAAAAACCTCCCAGCGCACTGTCAGACAGGTCCCTTCAGCCCAGTCTGCCTCATGATTGCTGTGCAAAGCCAAGCCCTGGTGGAAATGAGGAGCAGCCTGAGCAGCTGGGGGTGGGACACAAGGACCTTGGGCCAGGAGTAAGCACGTTTTCTTTACCACAGAAAACCTGAAGTTCAGAGAAGGACCTGCACTGAATCCTCCACCATCCCTGGGAGAAAGTCCTCAGTCAAAAAAGGAGGATCAAAGCTGGGTTTAGTGAAGGAGAGGTAGGAATGGAGGTGTTCAAGACAGGAATCTCTTCTTGCAAGCCAGAGTGCATTCACTGTCTCTCCATAATGTGTAGGTAATGGGAGTAAGGTAAATTAAAAAGGCTGAAAATATTCCCTTGAGGAAACCAGGTCCCCAGTGAGTACAAGTAGCTGAATTCGTGTCATGCAAACATTGTGAGGTGATTTTCTGAGGTAGATTATTCACAGAGTCACAGTCCCCCCCTTACTTGTGCTTAGCTTCATCCTGATCCCCTCCTCCTGGTCAGATTTAAAAATCACATTTCATCTTATTTTTTCATTTCCCGGGCTGTGAGATCAATAGTCTAGTCACACATAAATATAATCCAAATCTTCTTTTTGTACTGTTTTTGTTGTTATCACAGAAAGGACTTGGACTGAAAAGAACATTTTACAAAAGATTGTTGATTCTGCTGGGATGGATCAAAGCTAAAGCTGTAGCATTGAAGAGAGGGAAGAGAGAATTCAAATAGAAAGGAAAAAGTGAAGGCATCTGGGACATACAATAAATGCATCACTTTACCTGTGATTTTTCACCTCTGTTTTACCCTGTTCATAGGAAGGAATTCTCTGTGAGGGTGGGCAGGCCCTGGCACAGGGTGCCCAGAGCAGCTGTGGCTGCCCCTGGATCCCTGGCAGTGCCCAAGGCCAGGTTGGACAGGGCTTGGAGCAGCCTGGGGCAGTGGGAGGTGTCCCTGCCATGGCAGAGGGTTATAAGTATGTGAACATATCTCCAATCTATCCACAAATAAAATCAGTGAACTGTGCTGGGCCAACCAGACAGGAGGGAAACTAAATCTAATTAACATTACACTCTACTCATGTGGTGTTTCTTATCTCTGTACAACTTGAAAGTGAAGTTTGGAGTCCAGGTACAGATTATATTGAATATACAGCATGGAAAATCCTCCCCACAGTCAGTTATCCTCAGCATTCAAATCTGAGGGGGGAGCAATCTTTTTGGTGGATGGCCACTGGAAAGAGCACAGTGCCTTCAACTCCACTGAAAAGAGTTTCTTGTGGAAAACTTGCACTCCAAAAAAAACCCCAGACTTGGTGGTGGAACTTTTCTGGTTGTATCTTCCTGGAATTCTGATACTCTGGTCAGAATTACATCCAATTCAATCGAGACCATACATGTCAGCAACACGTCCTGTCACTTTTTCAGCTCAGCACTGGGATAAAAAGAGGGAGATTTTGAATTAGGGAAAGGACTTTTGTAGCAGTTAATAACCGGGCTGTGGTCCTTGGGTACAGCACAGTGAATTGTTGCAGAAAGTTTATCAGAGGTCACCTTTCCAGGTCCCCAAAGCAGAAAGCACTGGGAGCCTTTGCTCAGCTGGTGACCAGTTGAAAAGGGAAAAATAAATTGTCATTTTTTCAAGCAGCAGCACTTGCCAGCCTCAGCTGCAGCCAGTGGTGAGATTCCTTGTTGCCTGAGGAAGTGTCCAGCAGAGCTGCAGGGAACACAGAGTACGGAGGAAGGGCTGGCTCTCCGTGTTCCTGTGCTTTGGGAATGCTCTACCTTCATGGAGCTGCTGGCCCGGCAGCTGGGGTCAGCACCGAGCATAAAGCCAACCACAACCTCTCCTGGCAGAAAAAAAGAGAAGAGAAAAGGAGCAGAAGTAAAGCTTGGTTGTGAAATTGGAAATGGAGGGATGTGCCAGGAGGGAGAGGAAGAGGAGTGCCCGATTTGGCCAGGGCAGAGGTCCAGGGGATGAGTGGAAGTTGGAGGGGAGCATCCCCCTGCACCCACTGGGAGGAAGCCCTTGCCAGGACAACAGGAAAGGCTCAGCAAACATGAAGCCTCGGGGACTGAGGCAAATATTTCAGTTTGTGATGGAAGCGCTGGTGTTTCAATCAGTGGGGCCACAACAATGATGGGTTATTTTTATTTCCTTGAAGGAAATGGGAAATGGACAGAAATGGGGAATTTTATCACCTCCCACCTCCAGCAGAGGTGCAGGGAGTGCAGAGGGAGCTCACAGCAGCTCGGGGACTGCTGAGTGCCTTCCCCAGTTCACTGGGCAATACTTGGTGTGATTTGCAGGCAGTAATTGGCAGTGGCAGTTTAATTAAACAAAAACAGCAAGACAGTTTCTTGCTAAAAGGGCAGACGACGATAATTTTCCAGAAATGGATCCCTCCAGCTCTTAGTGAGGATAAACACTCAAAGCCCTTGCAAGTTCTGATAAGTGACTTCGAGCCTGCCTTGTTATCTTGCTTTTTTTTTTCTACTGTGAAGTTGTTGGGAGGAATAAAAAGAGCCAGAAATCTTTATTATTCTTCCTAAGGGATTCATTGCATTCTGCTTTGCATTGCTTTGTCTTATTACCAATTTTCACTGTACATGCTTTTAATAAATACTTATTGCTATAAAGATAATAACACTCTTATCACATTAATGGCTTTGCAGTGGTGTAAATGAAAATGAATATTAATAATGCTAACAGCAGCCTTGATACAGTAGAACACCGGTATCTGGGAAATTTTGGAAGTGTTTTACAGTACAAGAAACCTTTCTTTTCTGTTTTTTCTCTGCCAGAGCTGGAAGGGAAAAGAGGAGAGGCAGAAATTTAGGTATTTGTGGAAAAGGCTCCGTGATTATTTCCCATTATAGATCACTGCAGTCTGGTTTATTAAAAATATCTTCTCATCCCCAATTCTTCCCTGAGGTATTTCTGCTGCCTACCAGCTCTGCAATGAATGCATGCAGACACCATATGGGCACTTGTCTTCCAGCCTGTGTGTGGGTCTTTTGGGGCTCTGCTCAGATTCCAGCAGATGGGTCAGACTGACATTTCTTTTTTGAACCAGAAGAGGAAAAAAAAAAAAATAAAGCAATGGGGCTACATTGCCATTCTAGGCAGTTCTGCATCTTCTCATCCAAAAAGCTGAATGAATCAACCACAGGGAAGTTTGCTCCCTTTTACATTGCATCCCTTTGCATTAAAGAAAAAGTCACTTGCAAGTAAATCATCAAACATGGTGATTTTTGCAGGCCTGTACATTTCCCAAACATCCTCCTTTGTTCGTGTGTAGGCTGAATTTGAGATTGGGAGCACATGGAGCTGAGCACCAAAACTTTTTGCATGTTTTTTTTCACCTGTGTTGGCCTAAAAACTGGAATAGGAGGCACTGATAGCAGTGGTGTGTTCTGCAGCAGAGAGAAAAATGAGTTCTGAGCAAAGAGCTCTGTGTTAGTGCAACACGAGGGGAAATTCCAGTGTGCTGGAAGTGCAGGCAGAGAGAATGAGTACTGCAAGACTTCCAGTAGTAAGCAGATCTCAAACTGTAAAACCAAGGGTTTATGTGAGGTTAAGCCTCGAGATTTTCAAGTCTGAAAAATCTGATAATGTCAAAGTTATTGTCTTTGCAGGGCTGAGCCCTGTCACATTGCTCATTTGCTTTCATAGTCTGGGGATGTTTTTACACAATAAGGCATAAATTTAACAGAATAAACAGCAATGTAAAAAACTACAGATGGTAACTGCAGGGCAGCCAAGCATTGGCTGCAATGGTGAATTTAACTTTAGAGTTCCCTGGTTTGCAGATGGCAGATTTCAGGCCTGACTTTGCATTGATGTAACTTGCTTAAATGAAATTTTTTTGCTGGGGGGTCCAATTCACCAAGATTTTGCTTTAGCTGACAGTGCCATTACCTCAAACACCAAATGTATGTGTGGGTATGTAACTCATCTCATCTCAGATGTTTGGGTTTGGATTTTCAGTTTGGGCAAGGCAGCTGGATTTTGGAACAGGATGGAGAGTGTCAGCCAACACCTGGTGACAGAAGTTACAAGACACATGAAGTGAAGAATTTCTTGTGTATGATCACGTAGAATAACGTATTGCTCTGCTTCTAGCTGGAGATGGAAATAAGAAAATGGTGCTGTAGCACTGTAGGAACCTGCACTAACTCCATCAATGACTCCTGCAGAGCCTGAGGAACTGTGCAAGAGCCTGACCAGGCTGTCAACATATCCTTCTTCTCCACAACATAACGACAGCATTCCTATCACTGGACAAAAATGAAATGTAGATGCATTTCACAGGAATATGTAGATCCCAGCATGCACATTCACCTCTCTACACTGGCATCACTAATCTGTCTCTATCCATCACTCTGATTTACAGCAGTCCTCAAAATGCAGACTGAGGCCTCTCAGTAGTGTTTATCTCACTGTCACTTTGTCACTTTGTCTTGCTCCCGTGCCTCTGAGCAGGCAGAAGCTGGCAGCCACTGTCTCCAGCATAAAAGTGGATTGAACAGATTAAAAGTGGCCAAAGGGTCCTATGGAAACCAGAGGTGTGAAGGAAGGTGGCCAGGTCTCCAAACAGTGATTAAAGATGGCAATGCAGCCTTGGCGGGTTATTGCAGCATCCACTGCCCACAAATAACACTCTAATTTTACCATCCAAAAATACTCCAGGGAAATAAAAATTTCTCACCATTGCCAGGAAAACTGAATCGTTAAGGAACAGAAAGATGATGAAATGCAGAAAGTCTTGCTTTGAGCACAGCACATTAGTTTCTGGGACATGAGGCTCATTTGTAATAGGGATCTAATTCATATAATCAACACCAAGGCTAAACACTGCAAAGAAGATTTTCTGAAATAAAGATTGATTTCTGTGCCAGTCTTTCCATGCTAAACACAATCCCAAACTGCTTTTCTGTGTCCAGGAGTGGGTGTTTAGAAGCCCAAATATCTATTTGTGCATACCAATGGGCAGCTTGCCTGTGCAACCAGAAGAAAAGCAAGAGAGGGATGGGTTTTCCAAATCCCAGCTCCCTGGTGGCTCTTCTTGGCTCTGCCTGTGAGCAGCACTGGCTCGGTGTGCCTCTCTGTCCCCAGTATTCCTGGGCAGGATCCACAAGCCATGCAAGTGTCCATGGCACCAGTCCGAGCCCTTTGGACTGGGATGAGGCTCTGGCTCTGCCTCATCTGCTGTTACAGCAGGGCTTGACATTAATATTTCCCTTTTCACCACAAGTTCTCAAAGCCCTTTTCAAGCCTTATTAAGGTTCACATCACACTCTGGGATGATGCAGAGGTCCTAATGACAGGAAAAATGAGGACAAGAGAAGTGACTTGCTCAATGTCACACAGTTGCAACCCAGAGACTGCAACGGGAAGATTTGAGTCTGGGTAGTTTGCTCTAAGTCCTAATGAATACTAATGACTGACCATATTGATAATTAATGGTGCTTTCACTGGGTTTAACACACACAAAGTGCTGTGGAGATGCTCGTTTGTTCACCCTCAGTGATCACTGGGGCTCTGCATGGTCTTCATCCCACAGCCCACTCCACTTTGCAGATGTGGGAAAGCACTGAGTTAATCAGATATTGCTCCACAGCGGGAAGCTGAGTGTGGAAATGGTTGCAGGATGAGGCATGAAAGAGGATGTTCACAGTGTCTGGCTTTGGGGATGTCACTCCATGCCTGATGGAGGGGTGCTGGAGCTGAGAACTTGGTCTCCCTGACTGCCAGAAGAGCAGCAAGCTCCATTAGAAGCCCATTCAAAGCACCTGAATTAGAAGCTGTTTCTCTCTGCTGAGCCTCTGGAGAGATGAACATTAAAGGTCTCAAGTTAGACATGTGAATATTCTCCCTTAAGTGCTTATTATTATTCCCATTTTGCAGGTGGGTGAACTGGAAAGGACAGGACTGTTCTAAATTAAGCGAGCTGCCTGCACTGGTTAGGCTCCCTCTCTGCTCCCCCATAAAACTCCTGGAAATGTGTATGAGAGAAAAGAATGTAAAGCTGCATAAATCTCCAGGGGAATATGTTTAGGTTGTAAAAATACAGAGACAGCATGGAAATACCTCCAACAGCTCTGGGAATATATGGTGAGTCATGAGCACCGTATATTAAATGGTCAACACTTCTCCAACAGAAGCAATTCCTCATGCAAGACCACAGGAGTCACAGGAATTGGCTTTGCCCCAAACTGCCTGATTCAGCAAGATAGCAGCAGTGTGCAGAAACCCACTGTTTCAGCTTTTAGGCACTGGGAAAAAGGAGAAACTGAGGGATTTTTGATGGATTCAATCATGGCAGTGTTTTAACTGTATGAGTAGGAACTTATCAGGAAAATAAAATGCAGTAAGAATAGATAATCACAGAAAAACAGAATGTTTTGGGTTTGAAGGGACCTTAAAGCTCATCTCATTGCAATCCCCAACACCTTCCACTGGACCAAATTGCTCAACATAATCTATGTATGAAATGCATCCCTCCCATGCTATTTCCTCTGCCTGTTCAGTCTCTCAGTTTTCTGCTGTCTCTGGCATTCTTCCTAAAGCCAAAATTCGGTTTGCAATTGTGGTAGTCATTAAAAATGATCATCTAAGAAAGAGTTTATCAGCTCTATCATTGCAGGTGCACTGGAAGAATGATTGCAAATTAAAATGGCTTTGTAACAAGGGCTGAGCTAGTAAAAAAAGTTAAAAAAAAGGCAGAAAGAAGGTATATTAATTTTTCTGAAATTAGAAGATAGAATAACACTCGCAGGAAACATTTATCATTATGTCAGCAAGGAGGTTATGTGATTGATCTTTTTCATAATGGTTTTCATAACTTTGAAGCTAAAGACAGTTGGTCTGTCTTGGTGTTTTTCATAGAACATCTAACAAGTCAAATTACTTTATTTGTGTATCTAAAATGAATTCTAATATAGCAAAAACAGGCTTGGAAATTCATCTTTTTGCAGTTGTACAGGGGCAGGGCCCATCCTCTGCTCCTGAAGGAGAAAAGCTGGATGGCACAGACCATATAAATAGACCCCAAAAACTCAGCAGTAACAAATCAGCCTTGGTACTTAAAATATTTATACACCATGGCTAAAAGAAACAGGGTTTTTTTGTTTTGTTTTTTGTTTTTTGTTTTTTTCTCCAACACTATGAGATGTTTGTCCAGAATGTAAATAATTTTTAAGGCAAGATTCATTTGGGCTTACACACAACTTGTATGTAAATGTGCTTCGTGCCACAAGCTGTTTTATTAATTCTTGAGCTCCACTTGAAGGCTAGGGTTTATGAGGAACTTCATGAATGAAGAGCAGCAGATGGGAAAGAGGAAAGACTGGGGTGTGTGGAGAAAAGAACCTATAAAATGCAGCTAATCTGTTTTTTCTGGAGGTAGAGAGAAGGGTAAAAATCACTTAAGGAAACAAGGCACACATAAAATCCAAGCACTCCTTAGAACACATCCCTGATCAAATTTTAAATGCTTCATTTTGAATTCAGGAGCTGGAGGAGGAGTAATAAATGGCATGAAAGTGAAAACTCAGGGCATTGGGGTGTGCATGCGAAGGCCCAGTGACCTTCAGTTCCCTACCAGTGGCTCAGAGACCAACAGTGACAGCACAGAAGGGATCTGGAGAGCCACAGTTTGTGTTTGGGACAGATAAGGAAAACCCCTTCTGTGAGAGGAACTAAACTCCTCCAGAGGAAACAGCCTTCCCTCCTTTTCCACCAGAGCAGTTTGAAACCACATGGTGGTTCAGATGGGAAAAGAGGAACCAGGAGGAGAGATCCTGTTGACTTCAGTGTGTGCCTTGAATCAAAACCACTCATGATAGGGACAGAGAAGCCATCTGATCGTTTTAGCAGATCTGAGAGGTCTTAGAGCATCTTTCATCATTTAGTTTGCTGCTCAGCTATTTCAAACTCTTCATTAATCAAAGCTCAAAATGCATTACAGATTCCTAAAGAATTCTTTTTAAAAAAAAAAAAATTATTAAAGCAAACCATTTAAACAGAGCTTGAAGCAACCTAATGTCAAGCTCTTGGCTGCTGCCTCCTCCAGTTTTGCCTCTGCTGTGATGAGCCCTTGGGGGGTGTCACCTGTCTGAGAGTTCCAGGAGGAGCAGGGTGGAACCCTCGGGCCAGCAGCACACGTGAGCTGTTCCTGGTGCCAAACTGAACCCATCTCCATTTGTCTTCTGGATCATAACTCGTTCTTCATACCCCTTCAGAGACTCACAGAGCTGTGCATGCAGCAGGTTTCAAAGCTTTGCCTGCCCCAGGAGCCACAATCACGTGCTCCTAAAGCAGCAGGTTTTCACAGGCTCCAAGGCTTCTCGTTGCACGCGGTGCCACAAAAGAATTACGGCAATTCTGAGCACTGAACCATTTAAATTCTATTTTAATTGATTCCCGGCTACCTCACAACTCCAGCATATTGTTAAATCAGTGGTGGGTAAAAGTAGCAGGAGGTAACATCTTCTGAGTTGCTGCAGGGAGAGCACATCTAAAACAAGGCAGTAAATCCTGGCTGCCTCACTGCCAGAGAGATGCAGACAAATTGGAAGAAATTCATAAGAAGAGTCATAAAAATGATTAAAGGTCAGAAGAGACTGAGTTATGAGCAAAGATTAAAGGAACTTAATATGCATGGCTTGGCTAAATGATGACTAAGAGGGGAATGATACCCTTCAACATGTACTTGGAGGGCACAGAGATCACCACTGAAAGGAACTCTTTAGGGTGTTGAGGGACACAGCTCAGGATGAAAGGATGGCATCAGGCAAAAGGCAGCTGGCGCTTGGCTGCCATCCTTAAAATCTAACAAACCATTTGTGGGAAACCAAATTCTGCCACATTTACCTAATCAAGTTTTAGCATTAATTTTTTGCCTGTTCCAGGGACAAAGGCATTGTCTTCAATTAAAGGCCGAGTATGAATTCCCAGAGGCATTCCAGGGATGTTCATGCCAAGAAGAATCATTCCCAACCCAAGATGGGAAAACAGCAAAAAGAGGCATCCAGAGTATCTGAAGGTTAATCTACCCTTTACTCAGAGCTGAAGGATGTACAAGAGATGAAATTAGTGATGTGAATGTGCCTGTTGCCAGGATACCGGGGCCAAAATGAGAGTAATAATGCATTTCTTTAAAATATACACATTCCATTAATTCCGGTGAGATTACACCAATATTTTAATGGGAGAACAGACAACTAAGAATAGCAAATCTTCCTGCGATTTTCTCACACCACCAACTCCCAGCCTCGGAGCTGGGAGAAGAGCTGAAATAATCTCTGGGGGTGCCGGAGGGCTGTGGTTGCACATCCCAAGCCCAGCCTGTGTCAGACAGCAGCCGTGCATCCAGCGGGGTGGGAAATCTGCCTGGAACCTGGCTGAGCTGGGCTCTGCTCGACGGAGCGGCTCAGCGCCGAGTCCCGAAGCTGTTAAATACAACATCCCTATCACCTGGTGGTTTTCCGGGCTCATTGCACGGAAACTCCCGGCTGGATTTACAGGTCCCACCCCTCTGTTATTTGCTTCCAGCTCCAGCCACCCCTCTGCTTTCCCTTGAAAAGGGGGGTCCTGAACGTGCTGGCTCAGGCAGCGCCCTTGGGAGCGTGGCAGGTCCCTTTGTTCCTGGCAGTTGGTGGCACAAGGGGCACAGAGAGGTTTTGGGGAAGTTTTGGTCTTTTCCTGTCACTGCCCGCATCCGTTTCTGGTGGAATTCGGGTTTGACGCGAGGATTTTACTTTGTGCTGGCACCCTGCAGTAACAGCCCCTGAGAAGGGCTTTGGGAAGCGCTCCCTGGTGATGGAGGTCGTGGGAAAAGGGCTCCCCAAAAGCAGCCGGAGTGGGAAGCAAAATCCTCCTCGGTCCTTGCGGGCAATGAACTCCTTCCTCTGCTTTATGGGTTTGAGAGGAAGCACAAAACAGAAACATCTGCATTTCTAAGCCCTCTCTGTGAGAATAACCCAGAGACGCTGATGCTGGAATAGGCACGTGGAGGAAAAGCAGCTCGTTTCCCGGGATTAGCATTCCATTACGGCGGTGCTCTGAGGACACAATCTGATTTATTTATCCCAGAGTTAAATCTGCCTATAAATGCACAGCTCTGCTGCTGGCATACGCAGCCACTGGACCTGTCCACCAGATTTCTGCCCCAGACGACAGCCAGCAGCACGGAAAAGCATTCACAGGGTTAAAAAAATCACCTTTTAAATTCACACGTTTGCACTACTACTTGTGTGCCTGCTTTTCAACACTGCTGAAGGACTCTCCCATCTTTTTCACCACATAAGCCTGCTCAGAGCTAAGAAATATGCACAAACTTGTTTTAAAAGTGGGATGATTCTTCGTGTGTTGCAGAGTAAGCATGGCAACCAGCAGAAATCAGATTTACAGAGGTGGAGGTCAAGACCTTTCTTTTTATGAAAACCAATCTAGTCAGAGATAGCTTGACTCTAATTTCTATATTGAAACATCTTCATTTCCTTCCTCTTTGAACTCTGAATCATAAGAATTAAAGGTCAGTCTTAGCTTTTAGATTTTTAGGCTGTTTATTCTGATTTTTCTTCCTCTGGCAATTGTTACAAGAGCATGTAGTGACAGGACAAGGAGGAATGGCTGCAAACTAACACAGGGCAGGGTTAGATGGGAATATTAGAAAAAAGTTCTCCCCTATGGGGATGGGGAGGCCCTGGCACAGGGTGCCCAGAGAAGCTGTGGCTGCCCCTGGATCCCTGGCAGTGCCCAAGGCCAGGCTGGATGAGGCTTGGAGCAGCCTGGCACAGTGGGAGGTGTCCCTGCCATGGCAGGGGTGGCACTGGGTGGGATTTAAGGTCCCTTCCAACCCAAACCATTCTTTGATTCTATGATTTTTCCTGGTAACACAGTTCCTGGAGAGGGATTTATTACACCATTAAAGTCTGGATTTTCCTCCCTGTCTCTCCAGGTAACACTGAAGACAAGTGTAAGTGTCTGTGAGATGGGCAGTCTCAACCTTTATGGACTGCCTGGAAGTTTGAGCTACCACGTGTGGAAAACACACCAAGATTTCTACTCCAGCTGCTGCTTGGTGAGGAATAATGTAAACAGAGACTTCCCCAGGGAACGAAGATCTTGTTTTCATGACAGCTTCTTTGATTTTTTTTTTGTTTTTTAAAAATACAGAAAAAGGAAGGGAGTGTAATTACACAGAAATCTGGCTAAGGGTAATTGCTATTCAGAGCATCCCATGAGGCTGAAAAAGGCCTTGGAGGGCAGCATGTTTAACTCAGAACAGGAACACTGAATATGTGTGAGTATTTTATAAATCACAGGTTTCACCTTATCGGGGCCTTTATTATGGGTGGCTTTTTAATCAAAAAAACAGGTGAGAATCAGACATGATCTGAACAGAGACACATACACTGTTCTGTAGGAAATGTGTGCATGTGTGGTTTTTAAAATCTTTTTTAAATTTTTATACAGTCTTACAGGTGCACAATCACCCACTTGAAATCTTTAATCTGTTTGGCTCTCAATCAGAGCTGTGTAATTTGTAAACGTCTGCTTTGCATTTTACTATTAAGGTGCATATGGTTTCACTGCAAAACAGATTCCCACAGAGCTGTGAGTTTTAGATGCTTCTGAAAGTTAAGACCAAAGATGGGCTTGATCATGAAAGGAAGTACTAAAATAAAGAATTCACTGTTCTTTCATGTTCAGCTCACGCTTCGTTGCTTCAAACTCTTAGGAATTATATTGAGTATTAAACACATGGATTTAAGCTTAACAGTGTAAGGAGGGAAATATGAAGAGTTTTCCTTTTGATATCATTGGCTTTGCAAGTGTTGCATTAAACCTTGGAGGAAAATGGCATGTGCTGCACCTCAGCAGGGATGTGTGGATATCACAGACTTAATAACCAGACCATACCTTTAAACATATATTTATCATCATAGAATCATAAAACACTTTGGGTTGGGAGGGACCTTAAAGACCATCTTGTTGCAACCCTCCTGCCATGGCCAGGGACACCTCCCACTGTGCCAGGCTGCTCCCAGCCCCAATGTCCAGCCTGGCCTTGGGCACTGCCAGGGATCCAGGGGCAGCCACAGCTTCTCTGGGCACCCTGTGCCAGGGCCTGCCCACCCTCCCAGGGAACAATTTCTTCCTAAAATTTAATCTCAACTTGCCCTCTGTCAGTTTAACAGTTTTTATGGATATTAATTTTTTATATATATATATATTCTGGTAGGATCTCTTGCTTGAGAATGAACCTTGCATTCACTGAGTAGAACATTTTGGCTTCTTATCCACGATTGTGCTCTTGCCATTCCAAGTCCGGAGCAGGGCAGTGGATGCTGCCTGCAGCCTGCCAGGTGTGCAGCAGGGAAGGTCGGACTCGCTGCAGCCTCGGAGCCTTGGCAGATCCGAGCCTGAATCTCCTCGGGCTGACCTTTGCCTGCACACCCGGATTTGGGATGCCGGTGCCACCCGCATCCCGCTCTCTCGGGACAGCCCCAATTCCTGTCGGGTGGCTCGGGGTGGGGGGGGGCATCACC
>VYXG01008547.1:369265-416162 GCA_013397235.1 Lanius ludovicianus | reverse complement strand
CCGGAGCGGGTCCGTGCTCCGGGGGACCCGCGGGGACAAAGGTAGCGCTGATGCTGTCACTGCCCGCCCTGGGCAGGTCCCCGCAGCCGCGGATGGCGCTGGGGTCGGGGGTCTGGGAGAGCAGACACTTGTAAAGGGGCTTTCCTGAAAGAGCCGTTCAATCCCGGCGGCGCATCCCACCTAGGATGGAGCCGGGCATGGATGTTGCCATTCACTGTGGATATTTTTGGGTGAAGAGGGGTATTTCTTAAATGCAAGCTGTTGGCTGTTAAAAATAGCTTCATAGCTGCTGAGAATGCAGGCAAGGTTCAGTGACGGGTTATTATGGTCAGAGTCTGTTAAGCAACAATTCACCAGCTGAACTTCGGCGGTCTCGTATGTGGGCTTCTCTTTTTCTTCTTCTTCTTATTTTTTTTTTAATTTTCCTCTGCTGCTTCATTGTAATACTACAGCCGTACTCTGCAGTGATCTGACTGTCTTAGGCACAGACAGATTTGTAGGTTAATAGGATATCTGAGAGTATTCCTGGGCTGGTGCATCTAAACACCTACCAAACTCTCAGGTTTGGATTCTTTTTTTAAATTAATTTTATTTGTTATATCATTCTATGGCCTAAAGTTCCTTTCACATTGACTTCCTCACATATGACATCAGAATGGTTTCACTTCTTGCATTGTTAGCCAGACCAAAAACCCATCATCACCATCATCACCTCCTATAGAACAAATATATTCTTTTGTATTTTGAGACTAAAAAAAAAAAAAAAAAAGAGCAGACTGTCCAGCTGAGCACATCACAGATTAAATCTCAAAGTTTGCTGGAACTGTTCATGAAAAGTAAATATTTTTAAGGTTTAACTGAAAATCATATGTGCTCATTTGGATAAACAAACACCTGATTGAACAGCACTGCACTTGATACTGACTGGGGACAGCTCAATCTCTGGCAAAGAGGGAAATTTCCGTCAATAAAAGTCCCCAAATGGACATGAACTACACATATATATTTCTATCTGTGCTATTTATATACATTTATGTGTTTTATGCACTCACACACAAATGCACTCACTCGTCAACAGTCAATCTCACTTAAAACCAGCAAACACTGACAAAGTAGCTGCCTTGAAGCCTCTTTTTGTCAGTGATTAAAATGTTGTCACACGTCTCGTGCCCTGAGAGCTTCTCTGCTGCTGCTGCTGCTGCTGGTGCCATTTCACTCTTGGGCATTGAGTCAAAGGATTCATCTGGCTCTTCACATGCCTAAAGAAAGAAAATCAATTTGAATGCAGAAAAGAGGAAACTACTTGTATGAAGATTTAGTAGTGAAACTACCTTCTTTCTTTCTTTCTTTTTTTTTTTTTTTTAATATAGCCCTTAGATCCTGTGTCTGTGAGTGCAGCCACTGTGCAGTTCTGAAATCAGTAACAAAACAGTTTTATGGCTTAGATTTTGCCACAGGAGGACTAATCTCAAATTCAGAGTGGTTTATTTGGTGGTTTGTAACAGGAATACAATGAAACAGTGGAGATTTATGTTGCAAAACACTTAATTCCACTAATGCAGTGCAAGGCAGTAATGGATTTTATCTTCATTGCTAAACTAAAAGCAGGTATCTGGAAATCATATAAATGAGAAAGGTGAAGCAGACTCTCGTATTTGAATTATGTCATATGGTTGAAGGGGAAGGATGAGTGTGTGTAATCCACCAGCAGCATTAGCAAGGACAGGGTTATGTAGGCATAATCACAGAGGTGCAATTAAGGTACTGCTTGTGTTATATTTTAACATTATTTTAAGCAACCTGTGGCAGGAGCTCTGGGTGAACGGGGAATTTCAGTGGTCAAAGCTTTTGTTGGTAGCCCAGGTGATTTCAGTGTTGCTGAACATGTTTTTAAAGATGTGGCCTGGTACCAAAACACCTCTCAAAGCCTTGGTTTGTATTTAAGGTCAAATAGTTTGGAGGATGGCAGCAAACTCTGCTAAAGCTGATTAGCTATTACTGGCCAATAAGGATTTCTTGTGGAATTCCTCTGCTGACTAGGAAGGGAATCCTTCCTATTATAAACTACTTTTCCTACACTGAGTGCTTCCTTTTATGTCTGTGGGGCAAAACCTGACGGTTGTAACTCAGCATTGTGTCACCTCTGGGTGCTGACACAACTTCTCCAGAGGTGAGCTGGCAGCAGAGGGCTGATCTCACCTGAATGACCCGTGGATTTGGGAACTTGCAACACCCAGCTGTGCTTCTCTTCAGGTGCAGATGCATCACTTAGGTGAAGAAAAGCCATGACACAAACAGATACAGATGTACTCCCTCTCCCTGCTAATTACTCCTACAGTTCATGTCTATCCCACTGTCATAAACTCCAAGGAAATGGCTCTTAAATCATTCAGTGCCCCTCTGGGTACTTGCCCGATGTGGAACACTCTTTCTAACATCTCAGAGGGTTTGCAGAAGCTCTACCCTGGTTTGAACCAGGCTCCTTAATTGCTGTCTTCAGACTTCCATTTTCCCCTTTAAGCCTATTTTCCTCCATACCTCGCACAGGGAGGGATAATTCTAAATTCCCCCCATACTCCTTGGCTGGAGTTATGTTGCTCAGCTGGAAGAATCCAAAGTGCTGTGGGAAAACATGGTAGATTTCCAATAAGAGAGCATTTTTTTCACCACTTCCCCCCCACAAATTAGTATTTCTTATTTATTTATGTTTTTTAGTGAAGTGCCCTGTTTTTCTTGCTGACCAAGTGTGGTGTCAGATCTGGAGTCTAAATACAGCTGTTTAGGGGAAGGGATCTGCAAGCTCCTGCAAGTTCTTATCTCGAATTGCACCCATCTCTCCACTAACACTGCAATTTCACTAAAATGAACTAATGATCTATAGCTTTGCTGCCCCATCCTTTCAAAAATTCGTGTGGCTGCCCATGTATCTGACAGAAAACATGTTGTGTTTGTCCCCACAGCCTGTTGGGTTGCGTTTCCTGGTCTCAAAGACATGATTACAATTCTGTCCTGGTGCCTGGATCGGGTTTTTACAGGCGAGGGAGACAGGGAAGCTCCCGAGGAGGTGGAGAGCCTTGCAATGGGAGCACTGTAATCCTTTGATTACACAGCTGTGCCTGACATACCACTAAACAGCACTTCAGGGGCAAGCAGTTAATGTAGCTTTTCCATGGAATATTTATTAATTTATGTTACACCTGGTTTCCAGCAGCTGTTGAACGTGGCTTGTAAGCTTTAGCTTTAAGGAGCATCCTCGGAGGGAAGATAAGCAGGTGATGCCTTGCAAGAAGAAACAGAAGGAAAAAATGTTTTCCTGATGGGCACTGGGGTCTGATGGCAGTGACAAGGCAGCTGTGGGGGACATGAGAGACCTGCAGAGGTGGTGAATGTGAGCAGGAATGAGAGACATGGCACACTCTGTCTCATGGCCTCTGTCCCCTCTGGTGGCAGCACACCAGAGGTCACAGGACACAATCTCAGGCTGGTTTGTGTGGGAAGGGAACTTTAAGCTCATCCAGTGCCACCCCTGCCATGGCAGGGACACCTCCCACTGTGCCAGGCTGCTCCCAGCCCCAATGTCCAGCCTGGCCTTGGGCACTGCCAGGGATCCAGGGGCAGCCACAGCTGCTCTGGGCACCCTGTGCCAGGGCCTGCCCACCCTCCCAGGGAACAATTCCTATCCATTATCCTGTCCAACCCTGCCCTCTGGCAGTTTGAAGCAATTCCTCTTGTGGTGTCCCTCCATCCCTTGTCCCCAGTCCCTCTCCAGCTCTCCTGGAGCCCCTTTAGGCACTGGAAAGGGCTCTGAGCTCTCCCTGGGACCTTCTCTTCTCCATGCTGAGCCTTTCCTCACAGGATTGATGCTCCAGCCCTCTGATCTCTCTGACCTGGAGCACCTCTGCTGCATGAACCCCCCAACCCCACCCTCTTACCCTGCCTCTTCTCATTCCCAGATCCACCTTCCTCACACTCCCCCAAGAGCTTGAGCTGCCTGAAACACTCATTTCCCAAATCTCAGCAGCTGGCTGCTGATTTCCTTCTGATTTTGCCAGAAGTGAGGTAGCCCAAGAAAGCTCCAGACACATTTTTGGAGCTGCTGGTGGTGGGAACCTTCCCCTGTTGGTTTGCTGAAAGCAGCCACAGCCCATGCAGGGTTGGGCACAGTGGAGGGCACGTGGTTTCCTCCTGTGCCATGGATTTCCTTGGAAATGAACCCAGTCCTGTGGAGAAATGGTGGGCTGGAGTGGCAGGGAAGCAACACCAGCTTTTATTTGTTTATACACCAAGTAGTACAAAGTACACACTTAATATTCTAAAGCTTACTATGCTATAATTTACTCACCAAATAAGCACATTTCATAAATAAATGGGGTTTTTTTGCCAAATCTGTATCTAAGGTGGGTCGTTCATTGCTGTAAAAGGTGCAGATCTGTACCTAAAATAGCAAAATACTCAAAATGACATTTTCCATTTGCTTCACGCCTTCCAGTAGGAAAAAATAAATTTCACAAGGAGATATTTTTTTTCCTGTAAAAAAAACCCCTTGATTTTCAGTGTGGGTGAATGCACCCTGCTATCTCACCATAAAATTAGAAAAACTGAAGAGAGTGAAAAAGGTTTTTTTTATTATTACATTGTATTTTGGTTTTGCATTTATTGGTGTTTGGCTTAAATATGACAAGATGAGGTTAGACTGGTAACTTCTCAGGATTGCATGGAATAGAGGGAAGGTCATTCCCTTCAAATAAGTCATTGAGTTCCAGGTGAGTTTGAGCTGGGAAGAACTCTGAGGTCAGACAGGAGCGAAGATTAAATGTAAAGCTCAAAGTCATACGTAGGAAACAAGATAAGACTGCTTTGAAAAATAAAAACCTCTGCAATGTACAAAGCAAGAAAAATAAAGATTTATGTGCAGCATGTGTACTTAGGAGATGGAAGAAACCTGGGAGTATTGAAAGAGGGCTCTGAGGGGGGGCAGCACATGGGTGTGAGTTTGTAGTATTGGATGGTTTGCCCAATTTCAGGTCTGGGGACAGTGTGGAGAAAAAGCATTTAATTAAATCACTTTAGAACTGGCATCAAATGGGTAGTGAGATACCAACAAATAGGAGAAACCTCAGGAAAAAAAGGAGCAGAAATTAGAATTGTGGAATGTTTTGCCCATAATTTGGAGGAAATGTAAGAGTCCAGTGTTAACCTTGGTGTGCCTAAACTGGGACATGATGGTCTGAGTGCCAGAATTTATTAATCCAAAGAAAAAGGACTCTTAGACTGGTGCAGCCAGGAGGTTTGTCTGTGTAAAGCTGGAAATAGGAGGACGTGGAGAAGGAGGGTTTAATAGTTTATTAGGAGAACATAATGAGCTGGGTTTGCCTGCAGGCCCAGCTCCTCACAGGGGAATCTCTTGGAAATTCTTTAGCAGCTCTTAAAACCAACACTTCCTTGCAAGCCCATCAAATACCTTATCTAATACTCCTTCCCAGCCTCTTTGTTTCTGGCTGCTTTTTGGTTGTAATTTGTCTTTTTGCTTAGCTCTGTGGATATTAGATAATGTTAAATAGATACTGGTGATGTTAAGTAAATTAAATGGATAACGAATCTCAAATTTTCAGGTTCATCATTTCACAGGTATCTTTCACTCTTGAAGGCTGCTGGTTGGGCTCCTGCTCTTGCCTTCCACCCCTTCTTAGTGCATTTTTAGGGCTGCTGCTGTGCAGCTCATCCTTCTGGTTGCTGAAGCTTGAGGACATTTCCTGGGGCCACTTCTGGAAAGGATTTGGCTGCTGCTGTTGCAGTGGAAGAGGGGCAGGTTTTGCTCGTGTCCATCAGGCTTTGAGCCCCTGCCCAGCTGATTCCAGGGAAGGAATACTGGTCCACACCATGGCATTCACACCTTCAGGATCAGGGATTTTCTGCCTGCTTTGTGTCTCCCCAGAGCTCTGGGATAACACTGTGACATCTGGGTTGTAACTGCATCTATTGCAAGTGATAAAAATTCGGATAAAAACCCTGCTGTGCATTAAAGGCTGCCAACAGAAACTGCAGCACGAGGTGCAGTGATGGGCTCTTAACTTAAAAAGACAAAGCTGTGTTCCTGAGCACTCCAGCATTGAGTACTACAACTTTATGCCCTGAGCTACTCATTGGAGCTGTTCGTAAAGTAAATAATTTAGATGAAAAGTTTCATCAATTATAAAGCTCCAAAAACAGTTTCTCAGGTTGAGGATTAACTTGCCTGAGGATCAGATAAGGATAAATCAGAATGAAACTACTATTGCACTTGACATTTAGTATTAGAATTACTTTGTAAAGCTATTTATACCATCTTTAAAACAATTCTAACAAGAAATGAGATGTGAGAAGTGAGCAGAAGGGAAGAGTGGAATCTAAGCTCATCCTCTCACTGAGAAAAGAAGAAATAATAATTTGTCTGACATCAGGTGATTTTAAATGGTGAAGTTTCTAACCCTTCAGAGTAGATTTTTGAGCATTGTTGAGAGATCAGCCAAATGAAAAATACACAGTAGAGTATCTGCAATCTAGATTGGTATCCACAGAAATCCCACATGGGTTTATCTTGCATTAAGCTAGATCAGGAGTAATTCACCTTTTGGGTTTCACTGATGTGAGTGGGACCAGACTCTTGTGGGAGTGGGACCAGTTTTCCAGTTGTTTGGAGGAATTCAGAGCCCTCTGCTCCCCAAGGTGTGTGGCAAGGCTGGAAAAGCTGGGTATCCAGGGCAGCTTTTACTGTAGGCAATAACTGTCTCCGATGGGTTCTACTCACCTGCTGCTCATTTCTGCTCCAGCTGTAAAAATTGAGCATTCTGGTGGTTTGCTATCAGAGTTGGAATGTTGCAATAACTCATTTTGGTGTAATACAGGGGAATGCATAAAAAGCCTCTGCTGAGTTTTGATGGTGTTTTCCTGTAATGATACCCATTAAGTGGGCGTAGTCATCTCTCCAGTTTTCCATTTCTTTTTTTTTTTTGTCTTGCTGTGCTGGTACATCAGATAATAAATGAAAATAAAATGAGCCCTAAAAATGTGCCCTGAAAATACAGATAAACATGTAAGTACCAACAATATCTTTTTTGGACTATTACAATTCCTGCAATCTAAAGCTTTCCAACACTGCAAAATGAGCAGGCACTTTATGACAATTAATATTTATGCATTAAAAACATGCCTGTTACTGAAACAAGAGTATCCCATCCATCATCACTAAACATTTTACACTTGCAGAGCTTTAACACCCTCCTTTCTGTGTTTTGAAAGATAGCAAATAATTCCGAAATAGCAGATATCATTAAGTTGCATTTAACAAAAAATCTTGGAGGGTTTCAAATGAGATAATATAAATGCTGTGCTCATTCCAAACAGCAATTCTCTGGATGAACCTCTGGCTTCATTAAAGTCAAGGAAATGTCTTCCTGCTGACTTCAGCATGCCAGGATTTCAAAAAATAAATTGAAATGGGATCTTTAAAAGTTTTCTTCTTGGTGAGGGGCTGGAGCTAAAGCCATTCAGCTGTGCTTTTCTGTGCATGTGTTATTTAGCTCAGCCAGGAGGTCTTAAGGTGAAGATAATGTCTGGTAGGGAGCAGGAAATAATATTTCTCTTTGGAATAATCCATCAGTAGCTGTGCTATCCCAGAGGCCCCTTTTCTTGGAGCCCCCTTGCAGTGCTGAGGGAAGCCAACCATGCAGGTGGATGTTCCTCTTAAGGACATTTACCTCTTAAAAATGATGGAAAAGCCCCAAAGTCCAACCCTTTATTTAAAAGTATTGCCCTGCTGCAGTGTGCAAGTGCAGCATTCAGACAGGGATTTGGGGACATTTTTAGCTTTGTCCTTTTGGCATCAGGGGTTTCCATGCAGCAGTTGAATAGGAGGAAGGAATTAATTTAATTTAGCCATGTCAAGCTGAAAATGAAGTTCCTCCTTGCACATCCTTCGAGGAACCCTCAATGGTCTGGATTTAGCTGCCATCCGCTCCAGTTTTTTGCTGGGATATTTTTGAACTTCCTCTGCTGATAAATATTTAGAATCTGTTTATCTTTCATCTCATTTCTGTTACATAGTGCTTACAGATTTTTTTTCCCCCATAAATACTTATTACTGCAGAAATTGGTGTTGCAAACCATGATATTGCAGTGCCAGCAATTTTGTAATTTTAATTGAGGCTGGCTGACAGTACTCCTATTAATTATCCAGGAGAGGCTTATGGCTTTCTAAAAGAGAAGTGTATTTCTGGCTGGAGGAGTTTGAAGGGGAGTTGTAATTGCCTTGTGTCTGGAGTGCATTTTTAGGTGCAGGATGCTTGGCTGGATTAGACGTGGTTACTGCTGAGGATCAATAAAGCCCAAAAAGGGGAAAAGCTGTTTCAAATTTGTAAAAGTTTTAGCTGGCAGGATGCTGCTAAGCTCAGAATGAAAAATGCAGCTGTTTCTTTTGGGTTTAATTAAAACCCAATGAAAGACAATTCAGAGAGATCTGAGTTGATATTAATTACTTTGTGAATAATTGGAGCAGGTGAAGGATTTCCTTCACCAAATTCTGCACAACCTTTTCTTATAGCCTGGCACTATGGGATGCTCACTGGTGCTGCCCAGCTAAATCTTAGTGCTCTTTTCCTATGCCTTCCAAATTCCTTTGTGGAGCTGTGTTTTTCCTGATGTGAATATGACAATCCCACTTTAATTGGATAAGAGCAGTTGTCACCCTGCAAGGGGGAATGTGATGCCCAGGGGTCTCAGAAGGATCTGTGTGAAAATAAATAAATAAATAAAGCATCTAAAAAGCTTTGCTAAGAGGCAGTAAATTTAAAAATGGATTTGGTTAGCAGCATTGAAATGAGGTGCCTTATTCTATTACAGTATAAAGCCACCAGATGTCACTTATTTTGTTCTCCACTGTTCTGGGGACGAGCATGCTCTTGGCATGGAAAAGATTAAAAAGAAAAAAGGGCAACTTGCTATAAGTGGCTTTGTTTCTGTTTGTGCTCCTAATTGACAACTGTCTTCCCTGATAAATATTTTCATCTTAAATAGATCATATAAACTCATTTCTCACAGATCAGACAGACTTGCATTTTTTATGAGCCTTAAATGTCAGCAGTGCCATTTTGAGATTCAGTCTTTAAGAAAATAATTAATAGGCTGACTCCATTTCCAGGAGGAGGAGAGTACACTTTAAGAAAGGATGGTTTTGTTGTTATGAACTGTTCTGTCATCAAAGACACACCAATGGCTCACACAGATATTCATCTTCAGCCAAGTTAAAAGCAGTCAGAGGAGTTTTAAAGTCATGCAGGAGGTGCAAGTACTTGTGGAGAGAGAAAGGAATAATTCTGAAATCAGAGATCTGCTTCTAAAGTGGTGCAGTTCATCCTCAGGGTTTAAAGGCTTCAAGGAGAAGTGGAGCAAAGGTAGATGGAGATGAGTCTCCAAAGGGGAGGAACAGCACTTGGTACCCAATGCAGAGTTGGATTTTCCAATTTGGATGGCATGGCCAGTGCCAGGGAGCAGGAGGAGGTGACAATTCCTCACCAGTGAGAGTGAACCAAGGGCTGCTCATCCTGGGTGTGTCCTGCTGTTCCACTCAGGGTTTTCCCTGCCCTGACCAGGGATGCCAAATTGAGAGGTGCAGACCCTCTTCCCTCTCTGTGGCAAAATAACCCTCCTGCTCTTTCATTTTTTGGCCAGTACTCAAAGGCAGCACCATTAAAAAGGGGAAATTTAATTTTCTGGACTTGAAGCAGGAAGACTGAAAATTGAGTAATTCCCTGAAGGGTAATGATTAGTGATTTTTTTTCCCCAGTAGTAGTACTGTAGTTTGTTTTTACAGTTTAAATGTGTCTTCTCCCTCGGATTTCAGCTTGGGATGGAGTCATACTCACTCTGTGGATCTCATGCAGGTTGGAGGATGTAAATCCACAGCTCTGAGTGAAGTGAATGATGTGAGAGTTGCTCTCTCTCCAAATGATTTTCCATTTCAGACCTGAGGAGCAGCTGTGCTGAAAGGCTACCTGCCTTCATTTTTCATCTGAGGTGGAAAATGTACTCCAACATGGCACTCTCCAGCTGGAGGCAGACTACATGAAACACTTTCCCCTCCCTTTTTCTTCTGTGCTTGAGCAAAAATAGAGGTGAGCAAAACACTCCTGAACTGATAGAAGCAGTGTTGGCTTCTAAATGCAGCAAATCAGTGTTTTAGCACCTCATATGAAACCAATTATATTAATGAGGGCTCCAGTTCTTAACTGGGAGTTGTTTATGACAGGGAGGGTTTCATTTCCTCCAGCAGGTCTTGCACCACTGCTCCCAAAAGTGCCATCTGCCAGCTTTGGCCCCAAAAAGTGCTCCCTGCCTCTATTGTGCAGGGAGATTCTGGCACAGCTCTGGGATGGGGAGCACGACTGCAGCTTGGGAAGCTTGGAAAATTCACTTTCTCTGTCTGTTGAGCTTATGAAAGACTGAAATTCATTCTGTTTAATATGGTTACTGGGGGGGAGTCAGTGCTGTCTGCCTTGGTTTATTCAGAAATTGGATTGCTGGTGGCATTCTGTCTTGTGTAACACATATCTGAATTTCATTCAAAATCCCTCAATTCCCATGTAATGGGATTCTGGATGGTGAGTTAGGAGATCTAGATTTTTCTTGGACTTCTACCATTTTATTCCATATGATATTACAGGTGACACACGCCAGAACTCTGTCATTTTGTCACCCAGAAATGGAGAAGAACCTTTGAAAAGCCCTCTGAGATCTCATGCTGGGAGTTACACACCCTTTATGGACCATAACCAAACCCCAGGATACATTTGAGTGCATCCTGGCCTGAGGCTCCTGTGTGTGGCATGAATGGGTACAAATGCATTTTCTCATTTAATTAGTTTTCCCCTTGGGCAGAAGCTTCTCTGCAAAACCACTGATAAAATAATTCACACTGTATTTAAATGTCTGTGTTTGGATAAAACCTTTGGTGTGCCCCAGACCAGTGTTTTTGGCCCTGCACAAGTAACCTATAGGGGCAAAAGTAAGAATAACATCAAGTTTTCATATGCAAAGGAAGTAAACCCATGTAGTGGTAAGGTTTCATTCTGATTTGCTCTTCTTCTCAAAGTGTAATTTAAACCACTGAGCCATGCAATAAAGAAACTGAGGTGTGTTATCAGCATACAATTTATTTTTTTCTCTTAGTGAGAAGAACTGTGAAATTTTTTGAGTTTATAGATTCTTCTGCAGTCACTTACTTTGATTATAAATGGTTTGGATGCTGAAGGCATTTTCCAGGATTTAAACATGCAGGAAAAACTGCAAATTAAATCAAATGATCAGTGAGTGGTGAGACTTACAATCTTTCTCTCCTGCACCTAGCACAGTGTTCTAGAATGTCTAATTTTTCATATCCTGGTGAAGCAACTGCTGTAAAAGGAGCAGGACTTGGTTATTCACATGGAAAAATTAAAGAGTCACAGAATGGTTTCGGTTGGAGGGGACCTTAAAGCTCATCTCATTCCAGCCCCTGCCATGAGCAGGGACACCTTCCACTGTCCCAGGCTGCCCCAAGCCCTGCCCAACCTTTCATTTTTGTCCAGGAGTGCCAGGGACCCCTCCCTGGGTGCCTTCCCTTGTGGACTCTGGAGCTCTGCAGACCTGGAGGAGCTCTCCTGAAGCCAGAGGAGATCACCAGGGGATCACCACACTCGGGATGCCAGCTCCCCCCTGACAGCAGGAGCAGAGAGATGAGCTCGAGGAACAATTATTTTTTAAAGGGTGGAGTTTTTCATGGCAGGAGCACCACAGCAGCTCATGATGCAAAAACTCAACCACAACAGCCACGTTTGGCTTCCTTGCCCAGGCTCAGGAGGGCTCGCCCAGCTGGGTGCCAGTGCTGAAGTGGTGATCGTGGTTTAGTGGGGAAGGCAGCAGCTTTAGGCTGATGGTTGGCCTCAGTGATCTCAGGGGTCTTTTCCAATTTTGACAATTCTCTGACCGGGCTGCTGAATTGACGTTGGAGCTGTTGGTGGGGAAGCCAAGGCAAGCAGAGCTGGTGGGGTGTGGGCAGTGTTGCTCTTTGGACCTCTCCTGAAGAGGACAGAAGGCAGGGTGGAGGGGCAAAACTGCCCCAAACTGCTCCAGCCCAGCTGCTCAGTCACATTCCCAAAGCTTTGATGGAACATGTGGCATTTCTTGGCATTTTGTTGCCCATTGCTGCCTTTAGCTATGGGCGTGGAGTGATCCTTGCAGGAGACAAAGATTGATACAGCTTGTGGTGGCACTGCTGTGCTTTTTAAACACTGCTCTTGAGGGTGGAAAGTGTTAAAGAAGCTGAGGCAGGGCAGCTTCTACGATGGCTCATTCCCAAAACCACACAACTCTTTTTGGTGCCTGCTAAAAAATAACTCACTATCATTATTGATAGGAAAGCTGAGGATAGAGTTGTTTTTCACATTTCTCTGGGTCTGAGGCACCAACAGAAAGCATTGCCTCTTTTGGCTTGATGCATCAACTGGACTGAGCTCTTCTGCTGTCCAATACAGCCTTTTTCTATTCAGTTATTTGCATAGAATATGCATATTTTATTAATCATGGCTTTCTTGGGGCCAGGTGTCACTTTTGAGAAATGAGCATTGCATTCCTCAAAGCTCAAGTCCTCACTTATCTGGCAAGGCTTTAGGGGTTTTCCTTAGTGTTATTATTTAGGTTATATAGTAGTGCTTAGAAGGAATAAATGGGCTTGGAAGCCACAGCTTCCAGCCTAAGACACCCCAGGAAGCTTTTATTTCAATGTAGTCATTGCTGCAGAAATAGATTAAGGAATTTCTAATTTATTTCACATTAAAAGCATCCCCTCCAAATGTATCTATATGCTCTTGATGCTGTCTTAGTCTCTTTCGTGTCTGAGAGCTTTGAATGCATTAACAGCCTAAACCAAGTTATTACATTAATCTCATGAAATCAAAGATTCATATCTTTGGCTCAAGGTAAACACCATCATCAGCAGAGAAATTTAACAGGTGGAAATGCATTTCAAAACTCGGGAGGCAATTTTGCTGGTGATTTTTTTGTTAGATATGTTAATTCTGTTAAACTTGGAGTTTGTAAGCTCCTGTGAAGTATTTTATGGGATGTATTCTGGAGATGTTTGTGGCTCTCTGCAGAGCTTTATAATGTTAACACAGTGTCAGTCTTTCTGCATTACAAACTGAGCTTTTTGGGTTATCATTAACAGTCATGCATCTGTTCTTGAAAATCTGGCTGCCAGCTGCAGTTGATGGAATTTGTGACCCGTCAGATTCCTTGTGTGCCTCAGCAAAAGGTTTATTTCAAGTGGTGGAACCTGGGCTCTGAACTCGTGTTGGTGCCATTTCAGGTGCAATGTCCTGTAGCGACTCTGGGTCCTCCTCTATTTGTCTGGAGCCAAATACATCAACAAGCACTGCTGTTTAAAAATAAAACTTCATTTTACCTCCCACTGTTCTCTTTTGTGCTCTGCTGCCTCCAGGGACACGGGGATTTTTCATGGGAGTGAGAGCTTTGTGGCTGGAGCAGAGCATTTGGGAGAAGTTGTGCTCCCTTTCTCCTTAGAACTCTGTTCTCAGGGCTGTGTCAGGAGATGCTCTGTCCCTCAGAGCAGATCTTGGAGCTTCCTGGCCCCAGACATCCTTGTGCAGCTCCCAAAATGTGTTCAGGTAGGGGTCAGTAAGGATCTGAATAAGGCACTTGTGCCCTCTCAGAGCTCTGTTAAGAGTGGGCTTTGTCTTCTCAATTTCTCACTGCAAAACCTTAAAAGGTGAATTTTGACCCCTCTGCAACTGAAGTAGAGGGAGATTGGAAGGTTAGTTTGGGACAGTTTCCCAATAACAGAAGTTAAGTAATTAACATATCCATTGGAAAAAAAAAAAGTCTGTTGGAGCGCTAGCCTCGGGTTTCCTCTGCCCACAAATAAAGAACATCTAGTTTGCTAAGCTAAATGTTTTCTTTATATTGAAGAAAATGTTGCAGAAGAGGCAGGGTGTGAGGCAGTGCATGCCAAATTTCTCTTGGTACATTCATCATTATGCAGAGCTGGGGTTTTGGTTTGCTTTTTTAATTTCTTTTTCCCCGTCGTTTCTTTTCATGGAGATTCAGTAAAGAACATTCTCAGATTTTTATCTTGTTTGTGTACAATCTGCAGGCCAGCTAAGTGCAGTGTAAGGCATGAAGAGGTATTTGTGGTTGTGTTCTTTCCGAGTGGAAAACAAACATGCTGAAGCCAAACATGAGAGAAACCTGCAGGAATGGAGAGAGAGTCAAGGCACTCAATGGTTCCGTGGCTGAGGAACAGATTTTCTTGTTATTGCCCTGGATATTACAGTGTCTACTTACTGGGTTCCATACACAGCACACAATTTTTCCCTTTTGTTATGACTGTGGTAAACTGGGCTCTTTGTGCAGTTGTGAGATTGCTGGGCTGGATTTTGCTGTGTTATGAGAACAGCATCCACAGCTGGGATGTTTTTGAGAGGCTGGTGACAGAGTGCAGCACATCCTCTCTCCTCCACTAGTGCAAATCAGTAAGTTGAGATATTTGATTGTCTTGAAGCTTGTGATAGAAGTGTTGTTCTGCAGATGTGGTGACATGAAGATAGGAGAGGACAATCACGAGTGTTTAATCTGTTATCAAGTGGCACCAGGCTCCACACCAAGTGTGTGCTCTGCCAACCACACATACCTTGATAGGCCACAAAGCTCAGGCTGTAGAGCTGCAGAAGTGTCTTCAGAATGATGGGATCTTATAAACTCTTTAATAAAAACTTATTGCACTTTTGTGTAGTTAAAGAGCACAGACTAGAGAGGAGTGAGTGATGGAGCCCATGCCTTTGATGAAACACTTAGGAATAGTGGCAGGAGACTTTGGAAGTAAATGTTGCTTGACTTATGACGAATAAATGCTTTTCTCAGAAGCTGGAAGCAGTATAATGACATTATATCAAAAAGGTTTTACTTAATTAGGTGTAGCCAGGAGTTACCTGCAAGAATTTTATCTGGTGATATTTTAGGGATGACTAATTAGAAATTTCTTGAGAATGCTTAGAGCTTTCTTGGGTTTTCCACTTTGGACTCTGAGTCTGCTTCACCTTGTAATAAATGTGTAGTTTCTTGGTTAATGGGCTGATGTTTATCTGATGTGTCATTGCTTGAAGAATTAAAGTTGTTGAACATTTAGAAAAGTTACTACCAAGCTTGGAACAGAGTTAGGTTTTTTTTTTAAAGTACTGAAACAAAGCCCCAGTTGTGATTTGGCATCAATGAATAGTTTGAGTTGAGTAATTTTTGTTTGAATTTACAAGAAACTTTAATGACAGACTCTAATGCTGAGTTTGTCTTTTCAGGATGCAGCTGTGTATGTTTCCTTTCACCCACTCAGCACTAGATGAAAGATGAAATGCCCTATTCATGAAAAAGCACTTACATGGTACTTATGTACAGATGAGATAGGTTTTTCCATCCATTTCAATGCATGTCTCGCAGAGAAGGTACCATATATGAGTCACAAAGAAAAGAATTCAGATGACTCTGTTAAGATAGTAAAGTTTATGGAGAAAATTCAGCTTGGAGGTGGAGGAAAATCCCTTCTCAGCCACTAAAAATCAAATGAGCAGCTGCGAGCATTTACATAGCTCTAGAATTGCCATAACTGCATTGTGTTTAACGCAAAGTTAAGCCTAAAGTAGACTGATCCCCTTTGAGAAAAACTGCTTATGTGTCAGGTGTGAAGGTGTATCAGATGAATTCTAGGAGATACCATTTGGTTGCATCATTGCATGCAAAACCATTTTACCACAGGATGAGATAAACAGGCACCAAAGGCATTACGTGATGCAAATTCTATTTATTCCATACAATGTTATTCATCCCTCAAAAGCAGCCTTAAATTAGCAGCTGATCTCTCACAACCCACAGGATTTAGCAATTTGTGCTGCATACCCCTTGCAAAGTGGCAGAAAGTATTAGAGATCAGATGGTGGATAGAATTTATGTTCCTCGCTTTGAATCAACCTGAGGTAGCAGCTGCTAAAATCAAGGAAAATCAAATGTGTAAAAGCAACAAGATGGTAATCAGAGTAACTCATAACTGTGAGTTATGCCCACTGTTTTGCAGCATGTCAAGGCTGAAAATGCTTGGCAGGACGTTGGAAATACTCTCAGAACATTTTTCTACCACGTGCTGGTTCTGGACCAGTAATCAATGCAAGACAAAAAGAGCTGGGCTTAAAATAACCCTTCAGCACTGAAAGATCCTTTCCTGCAAATCCAACTGTGCTACACCAGCTCTCCACCTCTCCCTGGAATACGAGTCAGCTGGCACACTGAATGCAAAGGTTTATTTCCTTTAGCACAGTGAGGTACTTCTGCTATCTCAAATTGCTCCAAGCCCCATCCAGCCTGGCCCTGAACACTTCCAGGGATGGGGAATCCACAACTTTTTCTCATGTTCAGGTAGAGTGATGAAGTCACTGCGCTGTCCTCACCTAACTGAGCTCTGCATCGAGGGAAAGCCTTGTATCTCCATCAAGAAAGTTGCTCCAGAAGAGCTCTTTGAGTAAATTGCAGCAATATCTTTGCAGAGAGTCAGTGAAGCAGCCTTGGGAGGCTGAAATCCAGCAGGATTCACAGGGAAAGAACCAGGTTACTACAAAACAGCTGGGTTTGAGACATGAGCTCTGTCAATACCAGACCAATTCTTTGCCTCGGGCGTTTTCTGAAGATAAACATTTGTTTATTTCTGATTACAGCCTGACTGCAGGGTGTATGAGAGCTGTATTTAGAGATGATATTTTTTTCCCTCTTGCCAACCCCCGAACCTCTTCAATTTGGTTGATAAAAATAACTGCAGTGAAAGAGCTTCATAACAGATTCAGCTTTTGTGCTCCGTGGTTCCCTGTTGCACTCGCATGTAGAACAGGAATTTGGCTGATTTGTGGGATGAGAGTGGGATGTATTCCTTATAAGAGCAGGCAGGTAAGAATTTCTATTATTGTGAATTATTGTGATAACCTGTTTTGGGAATGAAACCTCAGCAGCTGTTTGGTCTTATTAAAAATGCAGTTAAAACATTTGTGGCATGACCAGCCTCAGCACATTGACTTTCTGCACCTGAAGTTGTATTTCAGGTGATCCCTGTGCCTTCCCAGTGAGCTCTTTGCTTATTTCTCTTTTTTTCCACATAAGAAAAGAAAGTACATAGGGCAAATTTAGACCGAGCTATTCTCACTGGTATTAAATCACTGCATGAATTATTTAACCTTCTGCATTTGTCTTTATCTTATTTTGGCATTGGTGTCTATCTGGACATTTAAGGAGATGCATTTTACTTAAGAAGGGGTAAAAATTAACTCCCAATAGCATCAGTACTTTATTCTGGCTCTTAGTGAATCGATCATTTTAATGAGGCACTGGCTGGTTTTTGTTAAATAGATGCAATTTCTGGTTGTGTGCTGAATGTCAGAACCTTCTAATCTGGCTCCAGATTTTTGGGAATCTGTGAGCCCCACAGGATGGGTGCCCTGGTTTATCCTTGTTTCCATGGAATGACCCCCAGCACCACGAGGGGTTGGGAGGCTGCTCACAGTTACTGTGAAGATTGAAAATACAGATGCTAAACTTCGACCATGCAGAAGGATCTCTGAAAGTGGATTAAAGTGGCTTTTTGTGAGAAGAAATGCACTGGAGTAATTTATGCAAAGACAGTTTTTTTTCCTACAGTGTGCAACTCTTTCATATTCAGTATAAACCTGTCAGTGACTCTGTAGAGAGGCACCATGTGAGACGAACAGGAACTGAGGGAAGGGAAAAGATGAATTGCTGGAGCTGTTGCACATCGTAGGCAGCAAGTTTTGATCAGGAGTTGAGAAGCCAGTGTGTACTGCAGGCAAAACTCTGCTCCAAACCTCCTCAGAAACATGTGAGCACAGCACCTTGCTCCATGTCTGTACAACAGGGAGGATTTAAACACATTGCTGCCCTGACACAGGAGCTCCAGGCATGTGCTGCCACAGGCTGGGTGGCTGCTGGTGGTGCTTTTTTGATTTCCAGGGTTTTTGGACCTGTATTTCTGGAGAAATGGCTGACTTTTGTTCTATTTTATTCTCCTGTCTGCATTTCTTATTCTGCAAGTAGCCCAAATAAGAAATGATGAATCTGATATAAACTGATTTAAATCAGATAAAATAGAAAGAAAGAGCACTAAACCCATGAAGTCTCATTAGTGGCTTTTTTTTTTTTCTTCTGTTGAAAAATACTTTAATTTAAAAATAGGTAACATCAACTTTTATTATTTTCACATTCTCAAGGCAGACCAAAAATAACACATCAGAACATGTGGCTGTGGCATGTTAGGAGTGCCAGGAACTGGATTGCACAAGCCTTCAGGTGTAATAACAGGTTTCTGGGGGAGGCCATGACCCTGCTGTCGCTGATGCAGGCCAGGGAGCTCCCCCTCCCAATCCCCACTCTTTTTCCCTTCCAAGAATCTGTTTATTCAGGGAGTGTTTATGCCCTCATTGAGTGGTGATTCAAACTCAGAAACTATTTCCTGAGCACTGCAGCCCAAATAATAGGAGTCATCCTGATGTGATTGAAACTATGACTGTTATGCTGATTTTAGGGGAGTTTGCTGATTTTTTTGCACGTGGAACATGTAATTTTTTCCATTCTCACATTTTATTTGTAAGTGTATGGGTGAGGAAGGAGCAGATTGTGTTTGGATCAGATTCAGAGAAAGAAGCCAGTTGTTTTTTAGGTGAGATTGCTGATTCAGTGGTGAATCAGGAGGTTTCCTTTGGCTTTACAAGGCCATGAAATGTTCTTTAAAGAACATTTTAGACTTGAACAATTGTTCAGCAGTTGTTCAACAGGTTGAGTGTGCAGCCATGGGCTGTGGCCACCTATTCTTGCTTTTAGGGTGTACCTGTTTTCCAGCTGATTGCCTTGAAAATGGTTGCAAGGGTTTATACAGTGTCTTAAGAGTTGAATTTATTGATGATTCTTTAAAAATTAGGAGGTTTAAGTAAACAAAGGAGCTTTACATAACTTCAGTCTGCAGGAGGTTGCTGAGCTTTGTAATGAGTCCTGTGGCTTTTCTGAATCACTGCAATTGCTTTTTGCTTGCTTTTATTGCTTTTTGCTTGCTTTTATTGCTTTGGTTTGGGTTTTTTTCTCTATTTTTTTCTTGCCAGAAGTTTGCAGAGGTCAGTGATTCATGATCCTCTTTTTATTGACATATCATCTTTCTGGCATCTTTCTGATTTCTCTGAGGTAAATAGATGTGAGTTCAGGCAAAGTTTATTTCCAAAAATGTTAACTTGAGGAGTCAAATGTGTCCAATAAGCAGGACAGAGAAAATCTACGATTATCTTTCTCCTTTCCTCATATCACTTTCTTTCTTTTAAAATTTAATTAAGTTTTATTACTTCTATTGGGATTTTTTTTTATTGAAATGGTACAACCTTCCCACTAAGAGGATGAACTTCTTCCTGGTGTACAAACACTTCACTACACTTGTACAAATACTTTGGGTTGTGTGCTGCCTGTAGTCTACTTCCATTCTAACCATTTCCAGTAAGCTTGATAAGTAAAAGAAAAAAATAAATCTGTAATTGTGAAGTTTTGCAAGCTTTTTGTGTCCAAAGGTCATAAATTTATCCTGCATGGGCTGAAGAATTGCTGCTGTACAGGGACAGTGTTGCAGTGGGTGATGGAGGAATGGAAAAGGAATGACATGGTTGTGCTGCACTGCCACTAAATACTTGGGTTTTCTCTTTCCATAAGAAAATGTTATGAGGAATTCACTCCACCAGCCTTGCCTTGCCCTTTCATGTTTCCATTCCTCTTGATGTGAGTCATGGAAAGTTTATCATGGTCTGACTGTGGGCAGCCTTTCACTTCCAGACCTGCCTCTCTTTGTGAGTAATGACAGCCTTGTCTTCACTGCAGCTCCTCAGAGGGAAACATTTCCACAGGGAAGTTCCTTTCTGGAGTGCTCATGGAGGGTGTGGGACGAGCTTTGCTCTGAGATTTCAGCAGTGCAAACTGAGAAGTTGATTTAAACAAACCTCCTGATTTGGCAGGGAAGGCACTTAGGCAGTAGGAATATTTATCCAGGTTAGGGGTAAAACCATATAGCTGTTACTCTGAGAATGGCATTGGATGTATTAAATTAGAAGCAATGTGATGTTTCTGGCCAGATGATTCAGCAGTATTGTCTTTTGCCTAATCTTTTGTTTGTTTTTTTTTTTCTGGATAAAAGTGTTTATCCTTAATTTTATAGCATCTGCATCTTTTCAATTGGGCTTCATCCCATCTAACCTGAGAGCTGATGGATTATTTTCTCACTTGCCTGAGACATCCATGTTTTAGGCTGTGACCTGCCAAATAGGACTGATTTACCTGAAATCTTCAATTATATCATGTGAAGGGAGGAAACAAAGTGCTGTAAGTCCACTGACATAAACCAGGGGAGAATTCACACCCCAGGGTGAGAAATGTGTTCCTGGTGTACCTGAAACGTGTTTATAAAGATGTTAACAGGGTGTCACCCTTTCAGGTGGTGGGAGGAGAAGCTGACTGTGATTAGAAGTAAGAAGGCTGCTACAAAATTTAGCCTGAAGAGAACCAGCAAAAGTTAAATTCATCTTTATTTTAAGGCATTTCAAAAGAAAGGAAAGCATATTAAATATTAAGGGACTGGTGACCTGGAAGACAGGTCATAGGTATATCTGTGTAAAATCTGTTCAATCTGTTTTATCTTATTGATAGAGGAGGAGAATTTTAGCTGTGTGACTGAGCATGTGAAAGTAATCAGTTTTTATAGCCTGTTGGGCTCTTCTCCCCAGGGACAAGATTTAGGACAAAAGGAAATGGCCTCAAGTTGCATCAGTGGAGGTTTAGGTTGGATATTAGGGAAAATTTCTTCATCAAAAGTGTTGTTGAGCACTGGAGCTGCCCAGGGCAGTCGTGAAGTCACCATCACTGGAGGGATGTAAAAGCTGTGTAGATGTGGCACCTGGGGACGTGGTGGCCTTGGCAGTGCTCAGTTAGTGCTTGGCCTTGATGATCTTGGAGTGCTTTTCCAACCTCAGTAATTCCATGATTCTCTGATTCTGTAGCCTTTTTGTTGTAGTCTTCTCTTACAACCCTTAAAAAGGAAAGGGAGGAATTTTATGAAATGTTTATTTAATAGGAAAAATACATTATTTCAAATATTTTCTATACAGTCAACAAAACCATGTGAATGATGAAAAATCTTGCATGTTTTCTTTAGGGGGGAATGTCTCTTTTTAACCTGTTTATGAGATGAGCAGGGCCTGGTGGATGCTGTAATTTCAGTGCTCTGGTGTGAGGCTCAAGCAGGCAGCTCAGATTTTGCTTGTTTGCTTTTGTGGCTCCTGCCAGTGTTACCTGACTGGTGTCAATTGTGGTCTCTCCTGCATCCTGAGCACTCAAGAGCCCCTCCTCTCAGGGAAGGCAGGAATTGCTTGGAAAAACTGGCATTAAAAACTCTCACCTGTTTGCTATTAAGTTCTCTGTTGCATATAAATACCTTTGTTAGCTTGAGCCTCCTTCAGTTGGGAGCAGGGATGCAAAGTCCCCCTGGCTGTGGTGGGAATTACTGAAATCTAAGAGAGCTTTTCCTTTTTTCCCCCCATTCCGCTGTGTGTCATCTTGTATATCCATGTTTCCTCCTTAGGCTATTCCCAGAGATCCTTATTTTTATGAGGAGGGTTTACTTTTGGCCAAGGAGCTTGCAGAGGTTGCTGTTGATTTCTGCTCTGTGGTTGGGGCTGGCACTCGTTAATGTACAGCAGACAAATGCAGTATAGACGTGATCATAAATAATTCACCCTTCCCTCCAACAAGGGGAAATTACATGCTACATTATTCAATATACAAAGACACTGCTTGTTGTGTAAAGAGAGTAATTTTCTGCCAGTGAACAGCCAGCAGCTTTGCAGCTAAAATATAAGGGGACACACATGGTTTATTACCAGCTCAAGCCTCATAACCTTCTCCCTGCCTGCAATCTACATCCTTCTGCTCTCAGGAGTGCAATACAAAGAGGTGACGTGTTGGTGGCTGTGGTTGTGGCTGCTGGGAATGTTGGATGGAAGGAAAAAAAAAAAAAAGATGATGTAGATGTCTTGGTTTCATGGGGTGAATGAGGGAAATGAGGGCTGGAGGAAGATCCTGCCCTTCTGGTGAGCATTATTCATGCCATGGTGAAAGGCTGGGGAATGAAATTCTATTAAAAACTTCTTGGGAAAGAGAAGGGAGTGGCACTAGGGAGTTACATCCCCACTTTTATGTGTTTATTGCAATTCAGTTTTTTTATATCATGAACATGACAGTGGAAAATCATGTAAAATGGTGTGTTGGCAACCAGCAGTTATTTTTAAGAAATTAGATTAATGTCTCTATTCTATCAGCTGAGTGATCTGTCATTGTCCTGTGATAGGTCATCAAACTGATTATCTAATTAAGCAGCCTGATGCAGTGCTTGTGCAATAGCTGGCAGAGTCATGGTCGCTGGTCGAACTTTAAATTTCCCCCATGATTGGTGTGATAAAGATCTCAGTTTTACTGTAGCCTAAACAGATTTCTGGTTTTTTACCTTTGCATCAGCTTCCCGATAAACCATTTTCTTCACCTGTCAGAGATGTAGTTAACATGGTTTTTCCTCGACTTTGTAGCAGATTTTCATGAGAAATGTCTGCACCTGGGAAGGGTTCAATAAATTCCAGTCCATTTTTTTTAACACACAAATGGACATAGAATAGGACAGAGAAGGTTTTGTGGTTTTTCAAAGGTCTTGTGGTCTGTGTTCATTAATGTGTTTCTGATTGCTCTTTTTAAAAGCTTGAGAATTGATGTCAAATACACAAACCTGGAATTGATTCCATAAGGCAATCTCAGATAAATCTGTTCAGTCACTGTCACTGAGCAGGTTGCAGATCCCTGGTAGAAGAGGACTGGAAGATAAATTGGATTTTTTCTGTATTCTAAATAGCCAGTGCATAGGAACTGGTCTCTGAAAATAAACAGCAAGGGGCTGGGGAGCAGAGGTCTGGGAGGATACTGAGGGGGATGTTAAAGAGGAGGAGTTCAGGGTAGAAGGATTACATAAAACCAAATGTGTAGAACATGATAAATTTAATTGAAGAGATGCTGTAGGGTGGCTTTTGGTTACCAGATCTTTTCTAGGTACTGCTTTAACCTGTAGTCTCTTCTTCATGCTTCTTTTCTGAAGGGGTTTTTTACACCTTCCTTTTTTATCTTTTATGATGAAGGCCCTCATCTCCATCCCCTCTTTTTGTTTTTTACCATATTTTTTGAGATATCTCTGTTTTCATGACTTTCTCTGTTACCTCTGTGGGTGCTGCCTGAATCTGCCCTGGCACTGCTTCCGTCTCCAGCCCCCTTTGATTCCTCTTTGGAAATGTTTGAGCAGGGACTTATTTCTGCCTGAAATATTTACTTGGGAAGAGGAAGCTTCTCACTTCTTGTCAGGACTTCCCTTCCTTGTCCTCCTTTTCACCCTCATTGGTGGTGTTTGAACAACCGTCAAGGTCTTTCCAATCTTGCCTCCTTTCCATAGCTCCCCTTTTTCTTTTGGACATTTACTGGGGGGATATTTTCTGCACAAGAAAGAATGAACTTTCTAGGTTTAATATTAAATACAAATCTGATTTAATCTCTCTACTTGTTCAAACTTCTGTCAAAATCATCACAGCTCTGTTCCTTAGAGAAGTTTTTAAGACTGGTCTCTTTGAGAGTCTTGCACTGATGTCTTTCCCTTTGGTTTAAAGAGTCAGTAATGACTATGCTGTGATTCCTGTCTGCCTCATCTAACTTAGAGAATAAACTCATTAAGGAAATGAACTTTTTGGGGGGGAAGGAAAGTATTTTGCAAATACTTTTGTTCAATATTTATCTAATTATTCTTGAGTCTCTGAGACACAGCCTACTTGCTCTGATCGCAGAAATCCTCAATATGTGACTCTGTTCAGTGGGAGAAACATCAGAATACAAATAATTTTTACAAAAGCACTTTGTCTCATACAAAAATGCAGGCAGAAGGATGAGGATAAATGCAGGATCTGAAGTGATAGCCTCATTTGATCAGGACACTTTTGTAGGAATGAAGCAGGAGTTATTATCTAGAATTATAGCAGTGTTTCTTAAGCATTAAAAATAGGTGTTGATAGAGCTAAAGGAAAAAAAAGTCAAATTGTGGGATTCATAATAGTAATGATTATACTTCTCTGATTTGGTGAGTAATAAGAGGACCCATCATTTGGTCTGGAAACCTGAGATCCTGTCATTAGCATTTCCTTGTGTCTGTTTTTTAATCCCTTCAGCTCGCTGAAAGTTTTACTTGTGGCTTTTGATTTTTTTTTGTTTGGCTTTTTATCTCCTATCTTTGAAAGGAAACTGTTACTTTATCCCTGTCTCAAACAGGGTCCTACCCCACTTTAGGACAGTTAATTTAAGATCCCCACAAGCAGATAGAGTGTAATTATTTAAACCTGTGTCACTGAATACTGTCCAGAAATGCTCCCATATTTCAAGAGCAGATTAAGATCTGTTGGGTGGGTTAGAGAGCAGCTGAGGGGAGCTGTGTAACGTTACCTGTGGTAGCAACCAGTCATTGGTGTGAGCAGATGGGTGATGGGAAAGCAAGGGCAGCTGGCAGCCTGGAGCCAAAAGTTTCCTGGCTTTAATATCCTGAGTGCTGTAGTGAGCAGGCTTGGCAAACAGCAGGCATCTTTCAAACAGAACTGTGAAAGGACTCGTGGTAGGCTGTGCTTTGCTGTGGCCGTGGATGATGTGGATATGATGTCTGGGTGTGTATAAACATCTGGGTTTTGTTTCCCCAGGGTGGACAATGCATCTCCTTGGAACCACCTCTGGGAAGATGGAGCTTCCAGCAGCAGTAGTGTGGTTTGGAACCTGCTTGTTTTAAGGAATCCTGGAAATTTCTACCCATATTTGCCAATTCCAGCACAAATCAGAGGACAATGAGTTATTTTTATTTTTTGTATATCTTCACACTACGTAACAATATTCCCTCCTTTTCATTTTGTTCAATGGGAAAAACTTGAGCCAGTTTTGTAGCTGATCCTTACTTCGCCACATTCCTCTCTCTGAGCCAAATTCTTGAGAACCACATCCAGAGCACATCTATTTTTGTGTGGTGGTGGTGGTTGGGGTTTCTTATTCTTTCTGTGACACATGTTACTTTTTATTCTGTTTTGAACCTGTCCTTTTGCATTGCTGAGCAGTCGTAGAACCACTCCAGGAATGAAATAATTTCAGACTTAGAGAAGATGATTCATATTCTTCAGAAACATTTTTATGGCTGTGCTCGGCTCATTGATCTAGGAGTTTAACCGTAGTACTATGAGGTATTGCATTAATTGCTGCATACATTTATTACCAAATGACTTGCACAGACAGTGTTTCAGATGCCGTGGACCTGATCACAATAACCAGAAGTGTCCTGTGTGCAGAGGAGAAAATAAAATCCCTTTGTACCCCGACAGCAAGCAGATGAAGTGGCTCGCGGTTCTGGAAGTGAGGACTGATCACTGTGAGAGCTGGAATGGATTGTTCTGCCTGAGGAAGGGGAAGCTCTGCAGTTTGATGTTTGGGTTGATCATAATGACTCTGGTGATGGTATCCTACATACTGACTGGAGCCAAGCATGGCCTGTTGCTGATCCCATCTCCTTTCCATTATGGAGCTTTTGCTAGCAATCCCAGCTTAATGGACAATGAAAGCCTTAGTGACATGAAAGACCATTACCAGCCTTCAAAAATGAATATTTCATATGTAAAGGATTATCCAAGCATTAAATTAATTATTGACACCATTACTTCAAAGATAGAGTTTATAACAAGGCAGCGCCCTGATTTAGAAGAGCTGAGGAAGCAAGAGCCACATGTAAGTATGAATTGAGGTGTGTCTTAAACTGCTTCTTACATCCTTATTTCAAGGCTTCTGGATCAATCTTTTGCCTAGATATAAAAAAGTGAAACTGCTGGGATGTTCATACAGTGATTTACACCATCTAGAGTCTCCTGATTCACAGCAGCTGAGAAGTTGCCACTGTAGATCACATCCCTCTGAGTCATGGGCAGGATGGATGGGTTCTATAAATGGTCTTGACACCTGAAGCAAAAATCAGGCACTCCTCTGATGGCTGTACAACATTACTGAACTTTACCTTGTCTCATGCAAAATCATTGTGACTTAGATTTACCTGTCACCAGAAATGATAAATAAGCAAAGAGCCTTTCTAATAACTGCTTGCCAGGGTGCCTTCCTGAAAATCATTGCAAATCTTGTATTTCAGAGTTAACAACTGGAAGGTAATTTGATTAGAGTATTGGGTGTTTGACTTGAAAAATCAGTTCCTGGGGTTGCAGGGGAGTTGGGGGATTATTGAGGAGGCCCTTTCTGGCCTTAAAATAAAAGGATTTCTAAATACTCTTCTCCCAGTCCAATAGATTGCACAGGATTTGTTTCTGGTATCACCAGAAGCAAAAAATTGTGTAAACTTTGTAGGTAAAGATGTCCAGGTAGTGTTTCTTTTGTCTCACCGTGCTAAGAAAAGTATAACCTTTGATTGCTTGCTGCCTTGACTGAAATTATTGTTCTTTATGTTGCAGATGTTTTCAGTAATTCCTAACAAATTCCTTCCAAATAGCAAGAACCCTTGTTGGTATGAAGAGTACCGAGGAAACACAACCACAGATCCTTACGCCACCAACTCCTACGCACTGTACTCGAAGCGCTTTCGGATCATATTTGATTACCTCAGGAAGGTATTTTGGAACCACCTGTACCACTACAAGGACAAACACTACCGCCTGCGCTGCCTGCCACACTTCTACATCATTGGGCAGCCCAAATGTGGCACCACGGACCTGTACGACCGCCTCAGGCTGCACCCCGACGTTCGCTTCTCGGCCATCAAGGAGCCCCACTGGTGGACAAGGAAACGCTTTGGTGAGTGAAAATGGCCTTTGCTGTCCATGCAAGTTGTCTCTCCTAAAATTTTCTGTGTGTCTGGGGTGAAATTAATGGATTTGCTCCGTACTGGCTTACGTAGATGCCACTGGAACTGATAGTTTTGAGAAATCCTCGTGGTGGATGCTCAACCTGCTTTTGTTCAATGATGTTTTGGGTGAAACCTCTTGAGAAAATGCACATTTCATTTGGTTCATTTGCAGTGGTTTGGAAAAATCTAAGAACAAAAACGATGGTGAAACCCACCTTAAGAATTTGTAAAGGCAGGAAGAGTAACTAGCTAGGATTTCATGGGGGAGTTGAAGAGTAGCAGTGATAGTTTTGTATTGCAAAATTCTGTAAAGCCTTTCTCACATCAATAAATGATGGGTCACTATTTAAAATTTCAGTCCTTATGGTTCAATAAATACCACTGTAGCAGAAGCTTCTTTAATGTCACAGCTCTGGCCAACACTGAACAGTAGAGATGCTCTGCATGAGGAATCTCTCTCACACTGAGGACCCTGCACAGATTTTGATGCTTTTCCTGGATGATATCAATATTTCCATCTCTGAAGGCAGACTTGAATAGTTGGGCCTGTGGCCAACTGGAGCAAAAGGCATCCACACCTCATGATTGCACCTCCAAAGGGTCTCAGGGCTGTGGGGCTGAGCACAGAATTTCATCCATCTGAAGTGTTTTTCTCCCCCTTATCTCTCTTCTTTGGATGCTGAGGAAGGCCAGTCTTGTGGTTAGAGATCAGATGAGCGGCAGAAGACCTATTTTAATTTTCTAAGTGCTCCCCTCTATGAGTGGATGGATGTTGTGCCTTCTGTCTTCCACCCAGGCACTGGATTGTCCAACTCTTGGGTCTGGCTGTTAAGTGCTGGTCTGCCCCCCCTTTTTATGACTTTGGTATCAAAGATCAAAGACTTTTCAGTGATTTTACTGTTTCCAAGAGGAAGATTCTGCTTATTTTAGTGCCATCTTATTTTCTGTTTCTCATTTGTTGTTGCTTTATTGCAGACACAGCCATTGGAACGGGACAGACCTGGCACTGGGGGGTAGATGAAGACTTTGATCACTACTTTCTTTTGGTGCCTTTCTAAGCTTCTTTGTAATGGGAAAATAATGAATTGCTGTGGCTGAAGGCAAGGAAGGACACTTTCTGAGGCATTGGGACACCTGCAGTGCTGCTGCTGTTCTTTATTTTGAGATCATACCTCAAATTCTTAATTTCTCCTGCATGCAGTCCTGTCATTTCCATCTTGTTTTCCCATGCCCTGGATCCCAGAAGAACATTTGAGCTCCTGCAGACAGGATTTGGTTCCTTGCTGTTTAGTGAGGTGCTCTTGGCCACTGAGATGGGGTTTCATGATTTTGCTGTTAAATTTTCTATTTTCTTCCTTCACAAATGCCATAAGAACAGTGCCAAAATAAATATTTTAGACATTTTCTAAATCCTTTTTTGTAAGCTAAGATTTAAAGCAATGAGATGAAAATACAGCTTTGTTTTTGAGATAATTCCATCTGGTTTAAGAAACACTGGAGGCACCAGTGTGAACTGAGGAATGAAACCAAGTCAAAGAAGAGAAGCATTGTGGTGTCCCTTGAAGACCCATGAAAAGGCACTTGTTCATCTCAGTCAGTAGCTGACTGAAGACAGAACATGGAATGGTTTGGGTTGGAAGGGACCTTAATCATCTTGTTCTACCTGCCATGGGCAGGGGTACCTTCCACTATCCCAGGTTGCTCCAAGCCCCATCCAACTTGTCCTTGGACACTGCCAGGGATGGGGAAGCCACAGCTTTTTCTCATACTCAGATGGAGTGATGAAAATGAGGAACTGGCAGCAAAATCTGTGGAGGATTTTGTGTTCCATGGGAGAGTTGGCAGCAAAGGCTGAACCCAACTGATACCTTAAGCTAAAATAATTTTCACCAAATAGTTCTCTCCACTTACATTAACCTCAACATAAATGTTTGGAATGAATGCTGGAGGAGGTAATGCACCCAGCCTCACTTCAGCAAGACTGGGCTCACTAAAGCTCTGAACCTGACCTACCAAACAGGCAGAAGAATGCAAAAAATCAGGCTGGAGTGCATCTAACTTGAGAACAAGGGTGAATTCCTGTCTCTGTATTGGCATTCACAAACCCTCCACTTGCACAGTCTTGTGGTCAGCCACTGGGGACCAAGTGCTGATCCTTGAAAAGAACATTCTTTGCATAATTCAGTTTTGGGTTTTTTGAAGTTGTTTTGTAAAGCTGGAGAATGAGGAAAGATTGCAGAGCTCGTGGTCTCATGGGAGGGGGATCTGTAGGGATGACCTTCTGATCATGTCAGCTGTCTGCCACTGAGAATGAAAGATCAAGTTTGTTCCTGGTGGCTCAGTCCTTTAATTCTGCCTTAAAAGTGCATTACCTAATGGTTACTATTTGAAACTAAAGAAAGGAAAACAGAGAATATGACAAATACACTCACAAGTGAAATTGAGACGGCCAGCAAGTGGCTGTGACTCCTCTGCTCCTGGCTATTAACTTGGTGAGGTTCCTAACACTTAAGCTGGGCAAGAAAGTCTCTTTGTTCAATGGCATCCTCTGATTCAGTGGATTTTTATGAGACTGACTAATTTCAGCTGAAGTTAAACAGCCCTCTGGGGAGACCCCATTTCGCAAATCACTCCTTTCCCCTTCTGCTGGGATGGTTGATGCTCCACAGGACTTTGTCTCAGCTTGACTATCTCTCTTTCCTGGCTCCTTGCCCCTGTTTCTGTTCCCAGGAGTGGGGTGGCAACAAACCAAGGCTGTCTGTAGCACCATACTTGCACGTTTTTCCCCCTCAAAACAAGTCAAAATACACTGTTGAACTTTCTTCTACCCTCATTAAATCCCACTTTCCTAAAGGGGAAAATCAGAAGCAATGGACAAAAGAGCTCCCTTGCTGAGCTTTTCTCTCACATAATTGATAATTATTGGCCTTGTGGGAACAAGAAAAGGAGAGCTGAGAAGTCCTGTGTGGGGAGCACGCACAGCAAATGGAGAAGTGAGACTAGATTTGGAAACAAGAGTGGGAAAAGGAGTATAAAAATCCCAGGATGTGGCTCAAGATGCTGAGAAATGCAGGGGGAAGGTAATACTGAACTCATCCTGGAGTGGAGGGAAGGAAGGGAGAAAAATGAGCTACTAACGTGGAGCTTTATTTGCATACCTGTGAAAGGAAAAAAGCCATGAATGATTTTCCAGTGTATATTGATTTGCATATTTGGCATCAGAGCCTGTGCTCAATCTCAGAACAGTAAATCTAGTGGGAGTCCAATATTGCTGCAATTTACATGGGTGCAAATGGAGGTAGAATCTTATCTCCTCTGTTCCTTCCAAAAGCTAAATTTAGAACAAAATAAATCCAAGCTCATTCATGCAGGGACTACAAAACAGAGCGCTTAAAATATTTCCTATCACTGTGAATTTATGATGTAATCATTCAGTATCTCAGATCTCAGCCTCTTCATTATTGGCACTTTTCTCTGAGGGTTGCACTTTGTCTCATCTCGTGCTGATGTTGGCTGGCTCGGGGCCAACACCTTGGTTTGCACCACGGTTAGTCTTGCCCTGTTGTTATTCTAATTACTGGTTTTAATTCTCTCTTTTTGCTGCCTTTTTTTTCAGGAATCATCCGGCTGAGGGATGGATTTCACGACCGCTACCCCGTGGAAGATTACCTGGACCTGTTCGACTTGGCAGCACATCAGATCCAGAGCGTGCTGCAGAGCGACGCGGGCAGGGAGCGTGGCAAGAGGAACAACATCATCATTGGTAGGGCAAACGCAGCCCCAAAACATCCCTGGGGCAGCACCCAGAGCTGAGGAGCCAGAGGGGGGTTTGTGACTGGTTCTCAGCACAGAGCCCCTGAGCTTTCTTTCCCTGGAGGGTGGTTCCTTGCTTTGTTAAGAAGCTGTGGTTGTCTTCAGAAAATTCCTGAGCAAGTGCTGTGTATCTGATGAACATCAGCATTTAATTAATGTGGGGGGTTTTTTTTCCAAGAATGAGAATGACCTTGGTGACTCCTTCAAACCACGTTTTCCTTTTGTTTTCATGGAATCATTTAGGCTGGAAAAACCCTCTAAGATCATCATTGCCCCACAGCACTTCCAAGGTCAGCCCTACCCCGTGTCCCCAGTGCCACATCCACTTTGAGTACAATGATGAGGGGATTGCCTGCAGTGCTGGGATTGTGGCTTCAGTTCCAAATGCTGGAGCAGTGTGTCTGGGATAACACAAAACTGTGGTGTTATCACACACTGGGTGCTGCAAAAATCCTGGAGCTCATGTGAGACACAGTAAGGAAAGCTCCCAGTGGCTCTCTTCTCAAGCTCCAACAGAAGATATTGACATAATGAATTGATATTAAAATTAAATTACCTAATTACCACTATAAATGGTGGAGAAGTGCTGTTTTATTGTACTTTATGGAAGTCCATGGCTAGCACTGGTCTCTAGGGAGGGATCCCTGGATTGCTTTCCATGACACACAGTGGTCAGTCTACTGAGCTCATCCACTCTGGTGCATGGTACTGGTTTACAGCACCCATGAGGAACATCACAAACTTCTAAATTCTGCTTTTGCTGTCTGCTAAAACCAGAAAACTGAGGGGATGGGACTTTTACAAGAGTTACTCTGTCACCTCAGATTTTCCCAGGAAAACCAGACACATTCCATACAAAAAGCAGTTGTGCAAGTGACAGTTCCCTGTCAAAAAGAGACTTTTCAGGGAGGCTTGAAGTCACAATTGTACAGAAAATAGAGATAAGATTTTTGCTGCCTGCCCTTAGAATTACTGGCAGTTTGGTCTCATTATAATCAAAAAATTTAACCTATTGCTGGCTGGAGGAGATGGTGATGATGGCTTAGCTTGGTTAAACCAGAGCCTGGGCTGAGTCACATTTGTTCAGTACTTCCCCAGCCCCGGTTTAAATCCATCATTCACTTTATCAAACATCTGCAGCATTGAGCAGCATTTGCAAGATGGAGTTAAGAAATGTTGACGTCAAGGACATCTGCAGATTTGCCTACTACTTACAATAATATCTCCTGTCCTTTCATGGGTGAAGTGCTTATACTAATTAAACTCACTAATCTAATTGACAACGTACATCTTTGATTACTTACCTCCTGTTGCAGCTTTTTGTAGAGTTCACTTTGTGTTTCTTTTTCCTTTAGTCTCATTTCTTGTTTCATTAAGGTTCTGCTGGGTTTTCTTATTAAGTTTACAGGAAAAGTCTTGAATGATTATGCTCATTAAGGCAGTCTTTTATGACTGTGGTAAAAAACAAAACAAAGCCATCTAGCCTAAAATGAATCTATATGAATATCAGGTTTGCTCATAATCTTCCTTTCCTTATTTCAGATGACTGCAAAGAAAAATCAAATTAAAACTGTAAATATTTCAGTAGTTCATCATATTATATTATTTTGAAAAGTTAAGCTTCTTTGGATATTATAACCTAGTGGGTAATAACTGCATTTTCCATAAAAAAATCAACCCCAACATCTGCTTAGAGATGAACCAGAGAGGCCAGGGCTGATCCAGCCTGAGGCATTCTGAGCAGGACTTGTTTATGTGGGATCATTAATATGAAAAATTCAGAGGAATGACTTGTGAAAACACAATATGTTAATCCATTTATGACCGAATAAGGAGGTTATATGTCCATTCTTTAGGCAGTTTAATGATTCATATGTTAAGTCCATATGAAAAAAAAACCCAATTTGGTTGCACTGGAGTAACTAAACATAATTAATTTTTGGTGATTAATTTATGTCATGTTTAGTATGGCTTTTTTTCTTTGCAGGTATTAAATCTGTATCACAAAACAAAACACTGTCAAATTTTCAGGAATATTTTTGTCTGGCTGCTTCAGGAAATTAAAATTATAAAAATCAGCAGGGAGGAGAATGATTATTATTTTTTTTTACATATATATATTTTTTTTTCCCCTCATTAAATTTGTGACAGTCACCTTGTGGGAAGGTTTACCCCCTTGACCCCAGGTTATGCTGGGCTGACTTCACTGGAGCAGCACTTTGAACCCTGTTAATGCTTTAGCATGATTTTGGTTGTGTGCCTGTGATCTTGGGTTGAACTTGACAATCTTGCAGGTCTTTCCCAACCTTTATGATTCCAGGATTTTCCCTGCCTGCAGATTTCGGGTGGTGGCAGCTCTTGCAGCTGTCACAATTTCTGTGGAATGTGGGCTCTGATGTTAAGAGAATCCACCCACTTTTGTGTAAATGGACTGAATTTTTTGTGGTCCACATTGCAGAAGTGTCAGGAGGTGTTCTCAGGTTTGACCACGCTATTTGGGATAAATCCAACAGAACATCAAATGTGATCAGGGAGCAGAGCAGAGAACTGTGAAGGGTGATCATGCCCAGTCCAGAGAGCAATGGGTGGCTCGATGAGGCTTTAATTACCTTGCCATGATTTAGGCAAACATTTCTGAGGGAGCCATCTCAGCCCAGCTGTGCCTGCCACAGAGATGGAGCTGTGACTTCCCAAGGCTCCACCTTCCCTGGAGTGCCCTCTCCTGCAGAGCCCTGTCTGCAAGAGCTCGCACCCCTCTGCCTTTCCCCACGTCTGGGGAGCTCAGGAGAGGCTCCTGTGGCAGGGCTGTCCCAGCTCCTGGCCTCTCTTTAATCCTTTGTGTTGCTGCCTCACCCAGCATGGGAGCTGGGCTAATTGAGTTTTAATTGACAAGTCAAAGCCTGCTGGTGATTAGGCAGTGCTTTGGCTAATTAATTTAGAATGGAAGAGTGGAGCTGTTGTGGACACCCAGCTATAGTCAATGGACCTGATCTCCTCCTCCTGAAAAGAGGCAAAACGAACGTGACAGAAGATTAATGTGTTTTCTAACAACCCCCAGACTTTATTAATGAATCACATTATGTTCAGATGAAGTTTGGAGCCAGTACCTTTCTCATGTTGTGTTTTGTCCGCCTTTTTAAATCTTTATTGGACATTCCCAGAAGAGGAAAGAAGAAAAAATAGGGAAATAATGTGCAAGTCTATAAGCCTACAACATTATTATTTTTTTAATCTCCTTCCCTTTGATTTGAAAAACCTCATTAGCAGGAATTAGCTTTCATTAGACTGCCAGAGAGTGCAAGTCAGAGAGTTTAATAAAACATATACAGAAGCAAAAAGCCTCTGTATATGTTTTATTAAACAGTACTCTGCCACATAAATGCCAGTATTACTTAAAAAGACAGAGAAGGTTACAAAATTCAAAACATCATATCAGATCATGTATTTAGCAGCTGAACCATCATATACCCACTCTGGCAGAGATTTTTACTGATTATTCTCCCTGTAGCATTGCATTCAGAGTGAGCTTCTTCAGTCACGAAAGACACCAGAATCTGATATTTTACCAAAGTGTGCTATTTATTCTATAAACCCTTTGTCTATTAGTAAATGCTTGACTTCTCCTACCTGAATAATTACATAAAAAATATTTCAATCCTCAATGACACAATTCAGCTGCTTTTAAAATATTTCTTATGTGCTCACTCATTCTCCTGATTGTGTCTTCCACACTTGATCAGCAGGGGTTGTAGTTTCCACGCTTTTCTGTGGGAAATTGTACAATTTGTTAGCAAACTGCTCCTCTGAGACCGGGAACACTAAAGCCAACCCATGGGTGCTACAAAGAGCAGTGCAAGGCTTCAGCAGGGACAAACTCCTGCCTCCTCAAGGCCAGGTTGGACGGGGCTTGGAGCCACCTGGCCTAAGGGAAGGTGTCTCTGCCCATGGCAAGGGTGGCAACAAGATGATCATTAATATTCCTTCCAGCCCAGATCATTCTGTGATTCCTTGATAAAATCCTGAGCAATCCATTCCAGCTCAAATCTATTTGCTTGTGTTAACCACCAGCAGGAAGCAGTGTGGTTATAGACAGTAATATTCCAGGTGGAATTGCATAAAACCTGCCTTAACCATCTCTGCCTTCCCAAAGGCACAGAGCATTGGGATTTCTGCAGCTCTGGGAGATTTAGCCAGATCAATTTGCAAGAGCTAAAGTGTGTTGAAATTTGTAGAGTCAATTTTGATCTGTTCATAGCAATTTAAAATTCAGACAATTTCCACTCCAACATGAAGAGTGGAATGAGTTACCAGCAGAGATGCTTCTCATTTCCAGGGGAGGCAAGTGCCTCAACAATGTGGGACAACAACGCTTGGATTTTCTTCTATGACAACAGTACTGAAGGAGAACCTCCCTTCCTAATCCAGGATTTTATCCATGCCTTCCAGCCAAATGCCAAACTTATCATCATGCTGAGGGACCCTGTTGAAAGGTGAGCCAGAAAATTTTCTTGTTGTAATAACATTATCAGTTCTCCCTCTGTTGGATGCAAGTAAATATTCACGTGGTGTTTGAGAGCTACTTGGTTGTGGTAAGAGGGGTTTTATTCTGTGTATTTTGGCACAGGTAACTGTGATAATGTTTTAAAGAGAAGCATGTGAGTGTGAATGCCATGAGTGTCATGCCTGGACACCTGGGCTACTCTAAAAAAAGAATTTATAGGTTTCCAAATGCAATGAAATGCCATTACATGAGCTAATATGCCTTGGTTCTCAGCAGGGCTCTCTAGATTAGGATGCATCACTGCACCTTCAGGCCTCAGCAGAAGTGGTCCTGGGAAATGTTTCATTTCATTTAGGTAGAAAAATGTATGTTTTCATGAGATTTGCAGTGCCAAATGATTAAATAATAATGATTAGTAATGATTAAATAGCTCCAGAGTCAGAAAGGACATAAACGTCCTTAAATTGGGACAGTGCTTGGTGAGACCCTCGTGTAAAATTTCACTGGGCATTTGTAGCTTGCACAGCCAAAAGCTACAGTTCATCCTTGGTGTTCCTGACTTTGTTTGCAGGGAAAGGGCTTGTCTTTTGCCAAGGTATGGGCAGTGGAGAGACAGGAATGGGCAGCTTTCCACTTGCATTTCACTTCTTCTCTCCAGTCTTCCTCCAGATTTCTGGGACATTTCTATCCACTACGTCCTCTGAGGAAGGATAAAATGATGAGGGTAATGGGAAGGGTGGACAGGGTGGAGGCAGAGTGCACAAGGATCAGACTGAGGGGATGTGAATTCCTTCTCACTTTAGCTCCATAGGGATATTCAGGACACCTGTGGCAAGGTCAGTGCCCAAGGGCAGAGCTCCAGAAAAACTCAGGGAAGGAAGGGGATGCAGATGATGGNTGCAGATGATGGGGGTGCAGATGGTGGTGGGGGTGCAGATGATGGGGGTGCAGATGATGGTGGGATGCAGATGATGGGGGTGCAGATGATGGTGGGGGTGCAGATGATGGTGGGGGTGCAGATGATGCCAGATGATGGCTGGGATGCAGATGATGGTGGGCACCAGGCTCTGGTGGCCCTGGGAGCAGAGCAGACCTGTGGTGCTTGTGCAGGCAGCCCATACCCACTGCCCAGCAGCTTCCAGAGCTGGGATGGTGCACCCCAAGGAGCTTCCCTGCTAGCAGGACATGGCTGAGGTGCAAGCAGGGCTGGGAGATGCTTCCCAGCTCCTGTGTCAGGAAATGCAGCTCTCAACCTCCACAGCATCTCCTGACCCCAGGAGTTAACAGAAGGTAATTTTATGTGAGAGGCTGAAGTGGCTTCCTCATGTAAAGTAGTGACAAACTCCCTGCTTGCCTTAACCACCCTCTGTAATGGGGGGGTAGCTCTTTGCCAGCCTTAGCAGGGGTGACAGAAAAAGTCAGCTTCATCTCCTCACCGTGTTTGTGACAAACTGATTCCTTTTTTTAACAGTTCCCTACATTCCTGATGGCTCATCTGAGCTGCAGGAGCAAAAGCAGGAGGGACAGCCCAGGCATCCACTGGTGATGCCAGGCAGTGGGACAGGTTCCTTGGAGTAGCCAGGAGGGCATGGGGCTGGGACAGGCTCTGATCTAACCTGCCCAGGGTCTGGGCTATCCCCAGCAGGGGATATTTGAATGACATCATTTTTATGATGGTTGTTTTCAACCAGAGTCATTATTTCATCGGAATGGACAGAGGTTGAAGGGAAGGACTTCAAGTAGCCAGAACAGCTGAAATCCTAATCAGCAAAAGCAGATGTCCCCAGAATTAAAAACACATGGGGGAAAAAAAAAAGAAAAACAAATGGAAAGAAAATCTCAACTGTCCTGCAGAGGGAGAACTTGTCTTCAAGAAAATAGTTTTTCATATGATGCCAACAAGCCTTAAAAATTATGCATATCTTTTGATGGGTGGTTAGAAACACTAAGCAGTCATATTAAACCTTTTTAATGACATTTCATCCTGGCCTATGCTGTACCTGATGCCTTCTGGCTGATTTTCTCCAGGAAGAAATCTTTCCCCAGTCAGTCCCACCATCCCTGTGACAAGATGATATCCACATTTCCTGCAAGCAGGACATGTTATTTTGTGTCTAATTTAGGTGAACTCAACAGGCTTGGTCCTTCAGCTGTTCCCTTTCTTCTTTTCCTTTAAATGAACAGAATCTTCATTTGTTTCACATGGGAATTAAAACCCTGTTCTTGCAAAACATTGACATAAATAATGAGTGCAGAGGGGCTATTCCTGTGCTTAAGTGCTTTGCTGGATTAAGGCCTAAACTTGCCAAATGAGGTATTTTTAAGTACCCACGGAAATCTAGGGAAGTTAAAGCACAAATAAAGTAAATGCAGTACAAAAGGTTACTGCAGTAATAAGCAAGACCTAAATAGATTGGTGTTTTTAGGTCATTTCTTAGATACCTGTGGTTTTTTGGAAGAGGCTGAAAAATATGTAGGATTTCTGGAATTTTGTCAAGAGATGGGTACTGTGGAGGCATCAAACCTGTGCTGCAAACACACTTGGGGAAGTGACTCCTCGAGTGACACAAAATTCTGTGGTGGTGTTGTGATTCTGATCATTCTAAGCCTAATTATGAATGGAAGTTAAAATATGTCCAACAGATCCAGTATTTATGCCATGTCATAACATTTCTTTTGTCTCTTTAAAACATGTTCATCTTGCAAAAGCCTAATTAAAGTTTCAGGGGTTAATGCTAAAATTGATGTTTTCCTTGCTTGTAGGTTTTGGGTTGTTTCACCACATCACCCCCAAAGAGATTTGAATTTACATAAACCTTTTAAAGTCATTTTAAGCAATTGAAAAACTTGTGCTAAAAGGGCAATGAGAGGATACTCCTCTGTAACTTAGAGAAACTCCTGCTTCATCTTGGAAAAAAAAAGTAGAAAATCAACAGGGGGAATGCTGTAAATGGGAAGTTTTTGATGGAAAATCAATGTAAGATTGGAGGTGAACCTCCCTGTAAAAGGAATGTGAAATCCAGACTCTTTCTTACTCATGATGGTAGCCAGCTTGGTAATCATATAAAAATTACACTTTCTAACCCATCTAAAGTTACTGTTTCTAAAATCAGCCTCAAGCTTTGGAGGCAAGGACTGTTCCTGTCCATGGAACACCAAGGGCAGAGGGGCACCAACATCAGCTGAGACTGGTTCTGCTCTTCACAGAAAACATGAATTTAAAGTCTAAACATTGGCACCCACAATTTCCACAGTCAGGTCTCCAGGGATGCTGACCTTGAAAATGGGGATGCTGTTCAAAATTCCCTGGAGAGGGTTTTGCTGTGAGCTAAAACTCATTAAAACAAATGGGAAAAAAAAGTATCGCTGGGTGACAGGCTGTGGGTGGTTTGCTGTTACACACACGTCCCCTTTCCCTGGATTCCTGTACCTGATTAGAACTGCCAGGTAAATAAATGTTCTCCCACCCCCTCAGCCCCTCACTGCCACATTTCCCCCCCAGGTTGTACTCGGATTATCTCTACTTCGCCAGCGCCAACAAATCCGCGGAGGATTTCCACGAGAAGGTGGCGGAGTCGCTGCAGCTGTTTGAGGGCTGTGTGCTGGATTATTCCCTGCGAGCCTGTGTCTACAACAACACCCTCAACAACGCCATGCCCGTAGGTATTTCCAGGCACATTTGGCTCCTTGCTGCTTTCACCTGGTGGAAATGTTGCTAAGACACCAAAATCCTGTGCGAGGAAGCAGCGAGAAATCGAAACTTTGTCCCTTTTCGTTTGTAAAGCGGAGGATGTAAATATAAATGTAAACGTGTAAAAGATGGTGGAGGGGCCCAGCTGTCTCCTCAGCCTGTTCCCTGATGAATGCCAACAGGAATAACACAGCCTTCCTATTGTGCAAGTGCATGGAGGGCACATTTAGTGAAGATTACAATTTAATGTGCAAGCTTTTTGCAGATGTCTCCAAAAAGTAGCTCTGGCAAAGATCTTTGCGGTACCAAATTGCCTCAAAATCAGAATAAATTATGTGTTCTTTTGTAAGAAAAGGCTACCAATAACTAGATAAAACCTTTTATTTCCTTCTTTCTTTTTTTTTATTTGTGTGTGCCAGAAAATGATACAAGAAAACACAGAAACTGCTGGCAGGGGAGTGGATAAGTATTACAGGCTTAGGATTCCAAAATTCACAATTTTAGCGTAGAACTGACTTCAGATTTTGCTCAAGGGCAGAGAATAATACGGAAGAGATTGACTTGAAGTATCACATCTGGCCAGTTTGCCATTCAATCCTCTTTTATTTGCTCAGGCTGTAAAGGATTCAGAGGGAATAGTTCCCTCCTTTGCCTCTGGGGTAAAGTTATTGCCTCTTCCACTGGATAAAATAACAGTACAAGAGTGTATTTCATGGGCTGGGGCCCTGCAGCAGCAGAGCAAACAGGACACTGCTCTCACTCCCCAGACTGGAGCTGCTGATCCCTGATTGCAGCCCCCAGGACTCCCTCACACACCAATTGCTGCTGGGCAGCATCACTGAATTTTCCAGCCATCTGCTTGCACAAATGTGTTCCTTTGAGTGTGGCAGAGAAAGGCAGAGAGAGAACCAGAAGGAAAGATTTTCCTCTTACGTTCATCCTCAGGGTGCAGAACCCATCTCCATTTGTTGTCTTCAGCAGCCCTCTGAAGAAGATGCTTTTGGAAACGAGCAGAGGAGGCCTCCTTCCATAGAGCCACAAGCAGGTGTTTGAATAAAACCCACATGCCAACTGTGCCTCTCAATGGCCCTTTTTAGCTTCTTCTTCAGCCAAGTTGCTAAATCTGTTGTGTTCTTGGTTTGCTGTGCATTGAAAAAGTGAGGATTGCTGTCCCTGGTGAGCTCATTAGGTTGCTAATTCCGTGACTATGCCAGGAAAAAACCGAGTTTGCTATTTGTTAGTGTATTTCTGAACCCAGAGAGGTGCCCTGGGCATCGTGGCTGCTGATGGTGAAGAAAGGGGTGTCTGGCACTTGGAATCAGTGGAAAGGACATTACCCAGAGAAAGGCACAGCAACCAGGGTGATCCAAATTGTGGCCTCTCAGCCCCTGAAGGAGTGGACAAAGGAACATGGAGAGACGATTTACAAGAGCCTGGATTAAGAAAAGAAACATTAAACCACAAGTTTGCCCCCTTGTTGAGTGGAAGGAGGCATTGACTGAGGGCTGGGGTGCTGCCCTGCCAGAATTATCCCATCTTAGCCTGATGTCTTAATCAAGTAAGAGCTTCCAAATTCTGGTGCAGCACATCTGTAAAGAAGTCTGCTAAATATGGAGACTCAAGTTATAAGCAGCCAAAGACACACATCAGAATCACACAGGGTAATAATAATTTAGTAATAATTCAAAATATGGCTTCTCTAGAGGAATTTATTTAGCTGTGTAGGTCACAGGGCAGTGTCAGAAGTGAAAGAGGCTGTTGTCTGACTTCATTGGCTCTGTGGCAAAGTGAGCTGAAGATGTTAATTCTCTTTTATGAAAGATACTTAAGACTTGGGATTCATGTTCCTCTCTTCTGAGCCTGAAGGAATTTAGAAAAATATTTATAAGCACAGTTGGAGGCTGGACTTTTTAAGAACACCAGGCTATACTTTTTTATGTTTCAACTTGTTAGGTAAAATTGAGGAGGGAAGAAAAACAGAGATTAGGGAAGGAGAGGCTGAAAATCTGCCTTTCCCCCTTTCTGGTCTGACAGAGTCTGGCTCTCTCGTTGTGTACTCAGGGCACCATCAACTCTGCTGCAGCTGAGATCTCAACTTAATTATTGTAATCAGAGCATGCAGCAAAATGCACTCAAAGCTTATACCTGATATCAGGTCTGAATATTTGTCCTGCTCATGGCAGCGTGACCTGGTGCAGTTGATAGTCATGGAATCATTCAGGTTGGAAAAGACCTTTAAGGTCATTGAGTCCAAGTTTTAAAGCAGCACTGCCAAGCCCACCCCTAAACCATGTCCTCAAGGTGAAATCAAAGTGAAAGAAGCAGCCCTGGGGGCTGGAAAAGTGACAGGATTGAGCATCTTCCCTTGAATCGCTGTTCACCTGAAAGCCAGGAGCCCTCAGTGTCTCCGTGAAGGTTGGATCATCCCAAGCACGGAGGAGCACGGATGGGAGGGGTCTGAGCATCCTTCTGCAGATACCTGTGTCTGTGCAGTGCTTTCCCACAGCCCTGTGGCTGCTGCAGCGAGTGCACAGCCCAGCCCTTGGTAAAATGACAGCTCTCACCTGTAGAAAAGCCTTTTGCAAAGAATTCTTTCAGCTGCTCTGAAAACAAGAGGAAGGTTAAAAAATGTTCACATATTTTCTTTTTTGCTGTTCCTCAAAAGCACAGTTTGGGGATATTTTGCCCAGATGATAGAGGGGAGTGTTGTTTATCCTACAGCTAGAGGTAAGGTGAATTAACTTGGGTTTTTTTGGTGCTTACAGGTGAGGTTACAAGTCGGGCTCTACGTTGTGTATCTCCTGGACTGGCTGACAGTTTTTAACAAAGATCAGATACTTGTTCTTCGCCTGGAGGACCATGCATCAAACATGAGGTACACCATGCACATGGTGTTCCAGTTCCTGGATCTGGGTAGGTGCTTACTGCCTGGTTTAAGCATGCAAAATCATTATTATCCTTCTTCTAGGTTGTTTTTGCTTTTTTAAGAGACAAAAAGAGAAGCAAAGGAATCTGGCATGAAGGATGCATTAGTCTCATTACCTGGAGTCAAGCAAAATTAAATTCTCAAATGCCTGGTGTTAGAAGATCTTAGAGTATATAAAGAAAAAAAATTCCAGACCGCTCCGAACGCAGGGATTTATCTTCCCACACAGAAGCCAGTCCTGCTTCTGAAGGCACTCAGGACTTGCTTGCCACAGGCTTTCAGGGGTGCAAAGTTACCCAAACAATTTTAGCCCAGAACCTAAATCTGAGCATGATGAAAGGTTGTGTTTGTAGCTGAGGAGAAGGGGGAAATTGTGTTTTTGCTGTGTTGATTGAGACATCTGTTGCTAATCCTCGGAGAAACGCCGGCAGACAAAACGTTGCCCAATGTTGATTTGACAGTAGCAAAAGAATGAAAATGTGGCTGAAAAATCGTCTGTCTTGTCCAAAGATTGGTCTAGATGATGAGAAAGCTTGGATGTAGCAGACTGAACAGATGAAATGCTTGGCATCTGCTTCCTGAATATGGTTTGTGCTGGAAAACTCTGTAGGGTTTTATCTTGCTGATGCACATTTATTCCCAAAGTAGGGGCATCACTACACCTGTGTCCACTTTGATTCCACTGCCAGCCTCCAAAATAAACAAAACAAGGGCTTACCTGAGTGCTGAGTGAAGCTTGTGGAGTTTCTGTCCGGTATTAGCCAATTCACACTGTGAAATGAAGCAGCAGCATAAAGTACCTGCAGCTCCAAAATGGATAGGAAGTCATCTTAAATAATTTTTGTTCTGAAAATGGGTATTTTCCTCCAAGAGTGATTTATGCTGCTTTTATAGAGGTGATTAATTAATGGGAGAGGAAAATGTATTATTTCCAAATTTACCAGCAGTGATTTGTTTCACTAATCTGAGCCTGTCTTCAATATTCTGAAACATCGTGGCTGCTAACAAAAATTACATTTTTCTCCCCATGGCAAACCTTCTGCTTTAGTCATTAAATTTCTTTAGGACGGGCATTTTTTTGGGAAATACTTGAAGATAACATTCTCTTTTCCCACAGGACCTCTGAGTGAGAAACAAGAAGCTCTGATTACCAAGAGTCCTGCATCAAACACCCGAAGACCTGAAGACAGAAGCCTGGGCCCGATGCTGCCAACCACCAAGGCAATTTTAAGAGATTTCTACAGGCCTTTTAATACAAAACTGGCACAAGTTCTTTTTGATGATGCTTTTTTATGGAAGAGGACATAACATGTAAATTTCGTGCCACAACTACAGTGCTTAAAGGAGTTTTTATTTTTTTAAATTCTATTTTTGTGCGTGGATATTGAGATTTTTTTCCCCCCATTCCAAAGAGCAGCCGATGGATGAGCTGAGAGCCTCACCTTCAGTCAGCACATCTCAACAGCTCTACCACGTTTTCCTTGGGAGAATGGAAAGCATCTTGCTTTAATCAGTTTACTGCAACTTCTTTCACCCCTGCAAAGGAGTGGACAAGCATTAGGACAAAGATGGTGTCTCACACTCTTCCACAGGGGTGTTGAAGTTTAACCTTCTCTGAGATGCTGCAACACGGAGTTAGCATCCATTTCCTACAATTACACTTATAATCTCATTTTCAGTATATATTATTCACTCATTTTCTTTTCAAACAATCAGTGTCATTTAGTCATTAAAATTTTTAATTGAATTCAACCTAAAATTCTGTTTCTTTTTGTCAGCCTATTTACAAATGGTCTTCACTCCCACTGTGTTTCCTTAAATCTGAAAGAAAGATAAAGTGTATTCACATAAATTTCCAAATCTAATTTATATCTTCAAGATAAATGGACTTTTCTAGCCACAGTTCTTGTAAAAGAAAATTTTAGAATCCAGGTAAGAATGGATGGCTGAGATCCAAACAGGCTAATTTGATGTTTAGCATGACAAATTCATTTTGTTCATGTAAGTATGAATATATATCATTTATTCACACCACTCACACATTTTCCCAGTGAGAATGGGCTTTATTTAAATTCCATTCCTGGCCAATGAGTGAGAGCTTTTATGGATATTTCTGCCAAATTCTACAGGATTCCTCTTCTCCATTGTGAAGGAATATGCATTTTAAAAGCCATTTGAAATTTTGTTATTAAATCACAAGTGGGCAGGAGGCTCAGTACCTCACATAATGGATGTGTTACCTAAGGAATTAGGTTTATGTTATGTGTTTTCTTCTTCAGGAAAAACATCTACATCTGGTTAAAGAGGTGGAGACATGCAGACTTGAGGAAAAAAAGAAATTGAAAGCTATGGAGAAACTTTGAGATACCTGAAAGTTTTTATTTGACTAAAATGAGCGGATTTCTGTATAGCTGTGCAACAATTCAATCTTTGGTTTCAAACACACCTGGTTAGGTCCCTGACAGCTACAATTGTCAGCCTTTCTGCTGGTGGAACTCCCACCTAAGTGAGGGATTTTTTAAGAGACAAATATAAATGCTGCTTATTGATCATTTCCTCCCTGGATGTGTGTTGAGTCAAGTGAAGCTCCTGTTCAGCTGACAGCTATCAAAACCCCAGAGAATCCTCTCTGATTGGCTCCATGTGTCCTTTCAACCTTGATGCTGGACCCCACAATGCAGCTTTATTGATTGATTCATGAGTACATTTACAAATATTAAAAGTAACTTCTCCCTCTCCCCTTCCATGGGGACATATTATTCACTTCATGTGTTTCTAAATTGAGAATTAATGCTGAGAACTTGATGAATCCTGAACATTTCACATGGGAATATGATTGGTGACATGTGAGATGTTTTGCAACAGAAGACCATTTCTAGGTTCTCTGCCAACTGGTAACGTGCTGTTTGAAAAAGGATTCAGTCTGGGGTTTGAAAAGCTTAAAATAAGTAATTTACTGAAGTATTCTCAACAACCAGAACAGATTAGTTCTAGTTCAGAAATGCTCACAGTCCAAAAAATTGTTGGGAGAGCTGAGAATGGACTATTTTAGCAGTACAAATCAAAAAGTGTCATGGGACCATGAAACAGAAAATCAGAATGAATTTGCCACCATTCACAGATGTAAAAAATTTAATCAACAACTTATTTACACCAAAAATTTCACCCAGCTGGGCTTTGATTTGGAATCAACACTGTGTGGTCAGGATAACTGTACACAGATGTTTCCTAACCTGGCCTGCCACGGTCAGATATTTCCATTTAGTTGTCAACTACAGCCATGATCTAATGATATTATTTTACCAGCCCTAAGAGCTGATTAATACATCTGTCCTTATCATTAACTTGAGCACTGAACAGCTCACACACTCTTGTTTGTGCCTGGGGTCCTTCTCAAAGTGAAGTCTTTAATGAGGCTGCTTTAATGTCTCCATCCCCTTCGTGAGCTCTAAAATAGGATCTCCTGACTTTATCACATTGCAAACTTATGCTGTTGGGTTGTGGCATGACTAAGAATCAAACAGCAGCAAATATTTGTCCAGAAGGTGTTCTGTAGGTAAGGATATCACTCTCCAGTTCAAGCTGGAAAAATAAAACTGATCTGGTGACTCAGAATGACGTAAAAGAGCGTTTTCTCAAGTGATGTGGCAGTGCTGGGTGTCAGAGCCCCTCTTCTTCAGCCACAGCCATTCAGTGGCTTCACAGCAAATCTCTACCCAGGACAAGGCTCACCCAAGTTCTTCCAGTTCCCTTTACCTTTCTGCTGACAATTCTAGCTGTGAAAACATTCAATTTTATTGTTATTAGTCACTGTGGCGCTGAGGTGAATTACACCGCCACCCAAAAGGGCAATTTGCCAAGAAATTGGAATTCATATCTAGACAATATGTTCCAATTTTCTGTGTTTTTGTGCCAAGGTATAGCAGCAGCTCCTTGCAAAGACCTTAGAAAATCCATGTCTCATGCTGTTCTTCTGCTCTTATCTCTGCTGAACAAAACTAATCAGACCAAGATGCAGCTTTCCTGAGTGCAAAGGCACTGAGGAAAGGGTTCTTTCCAAATGTTCTCGCTGCTACTGCAGAGGAATGTGAAATGTGTTTTCTGTAAGACCTTGAGTGTTTGGGCCAAGCATCTTGGCTGTCTGGAAGAAGTACAAGGAAAACAAAGGATCTCCTGCGAAGGAAAACAGGCAGTGGTTGACATGGAAAATGGTGTGTTGTTATCTGTTCAGCCCAGGCCCCAGGCCCTGGGCCTCAGCCTAGCAAACTGAGCATAAATGGTGAAGTTGTAGCAGTTCTGAAGGTATCTCTCTGCCAAGAAATTAATCCATTTTCCAACTGAGCCAAATGCTCTTTTGTTAAACAAAGGCCCAGCAGCGTCATAAAGAGTCATTCCAGCTTGATCCCCTTCACTCAGCTGAGGGGGAAATTTGATAGGACCAAAGGAGACACCCTCAGTTTGCATCAAGGGAAGGTTCAGGATATCAGGAAAGAATTCTTCACTGAAAGGGCTGCCAAGCACAGAACAGGCAGTGAAGCCACCATCTCTGGAGGGATTTAAAGGACCTGTGGATGGGGAGCTTAGGGGTTAGTGGCAGTGCTGTGGGATGGTCTGGGATCTCAGAGGTCTTTTCCAACCCTAACGATTCCATGGTGATGATTCCATGAGCGGATCGTTCCCAACAGGCGATTCCATGGTGATGATTCCATGAGCGGATCGTTCCCAACAGGCGAGTCCATGGTGATGAGTCCATGAGCGGATCGTTCCCAACAGCAATCCTTGCCTTGCAGTACCATCTTGTGGCCAACCCCGGCAGTGCCTGGTGCCACGCACGGAGGTTTTTTCCTGCATTAAAAA
>VYXG01008547.1:354379-369216 GCA_013397235.1 Lanius ludovicianus | reverse complement strand
AAAAAAAAAAAAAAAAAAAAGGCAGGTGCAAAAAGACGAAACAATTTCCACTTCTTTTCAGATGCTCACAGGAATAAAATTTCCCGTGCAGCTCAGGAGCTGGGGAGCATGTGGAGGAGTGCTGGCCTGGAACAGCCTCAGCATGGAGGAATCACAGAGTCATTTAGGTTAGGAAAGACCTCTGAGAGCATCGAGTCAGAGACCCCAGCGCTGCCAAGGCCACCACTATCGGTGTCCCCAAGTGCCACATGCACACAGCTTTTACATCCCTCCAGGCATGGGACTCCACCACTGCCCTGGGCAGCTGGGCCAGGGCTGGACAGTCCTTTCCATGAAGTTTTTCCTTAATATCCAATCTAAACCGCCACTGCTGCAAGTTGAGGCCTTTCCCTCTTGTCCTGTCCCTTGTTATTTGGGAACAAGTAACACCTCATCCAGGGAAAGATGTCTCCAGCACTGAGGTTGGAGCTGCTCACTCTGCTGATTTCATCCCTGTCCTGCTGGGGACAGATGCTTTTAAGTCACAGTTCCTCTGAAAACTCTGCACAGCCTCAATCAATAGAAAGACCCTCAAAATAATTTCCAGCATGGCAGGGGCTTAATGGGCTGCAACACTGGAAGCTGCCATTAAAATTTGGGGCCTGCTGTGAATATATTGTCACAATTAGCAGAAAATAAGGTCTGAAACAGACACAAATAATAATCGCTGCATCACAGTTCAGAGGAAAGGCACTTTCCCTCATCCTCCTCATTTCTGAGCATCCCTTTGCTGGGTGAAAAACTTCCCCTTCCAGCAGCTGTTGATGTGATGGTGCCTCAGCTGGGCTGGCAGGGGTGTGGAAGATCTACTGAAAAAATGCTAAACATACAACTCAAGAGATTTAAAATTGCTGCTGAGTCACTGAAGAAACATTTGCTGTGTGACACTGCACTGCAGGACAACTGCACAGGACACTTTCCTCAAGGAAAACAGGGCAGATTTCCAATTCTTTCCTCAGTCTGGGTTTGTCTCACACACTAAGAAAATTATTTCTTCATCTACTAATGAATGGGAATGAAGAGAGGGAAGGGCTCTGCTGATACTCAGAGCTTTGCAGTAGATGAACAGCTCCAGATCAGCTCCCAAAAACCTCATTTATTTTAGGCTACATAGGCGTAAGCCACAGACAACTTGCAAATAACTTGGAGTTCAGCTTTTGATGAAGCTAAACCCAGGACATCCTGATTGTTGAACACATAGGGGGTCTCAGAGACCAAAGATTTGGGGCTGCTGCTGCACTGTCTGGGTGGTTAATTAAGTTTACACATGTTATTTCCTCCTCTAGGATGTTGAAATCAGAGATAGAAAGCAATGAGAACTTCTGTCCATCAATACAAGAAGGGCACTCCTGCAGGGCAAGGAGGCAAAGGCCATGGTAAAACAACTGCAGAAAGGGATGGAGAAAGGAGGAAAATAAGAAAGAAATCCTGTAGCTGAGTCTAGTGAAGTCCTGGAATGCTGAGAACAAATTGATGACACAAAATTGCATGGAAGCAAGTAAAGTCAAGAGAGGGAGCCAAAAGCCCCAGAAGAAATAAGACAGAAATAAGCAGCAAGGGGTGTGTGGTTGTAAGAAGGGGGATTTTTTTTAACTATCTGAAAAGGCAAAAGGCTTAGGAAAGGAAAATAATCCTATCACCTGGGAAAGGATGTTGACTTGACTGGAAAGGCATCAGCTGAGCCCACTGCAGGCTTTGCTTTTGTTGTTTGTTGCACTGAGAGGTCTAAATTCAGCATCAGGGGTGGGATCCACAGAAAGGGGGGTTCCTCACCTCCTCTGCCTGGCTTGTGCAAGGCTTGAAAGCTTCACTGAAGGAGCAAACACTGTGGAAGGGAAGAGAACAATTATTGAGGGGAAGCTCTGAAAAAAGAACAAGAGGTGCTTGACTGGATTAAGAGTCTGAAAAGGAGGCTAAAAGCTGCATTTCTGGCTAAAAAAAAAGAGGCAAGGATTGGCATTAGAGATTTTTTAGGTATCTCTGTCCCTGAGTGCAGGTTTTAGATGAGAGGATCCACAAAAGGGCAGGATGTATAACAGGTGGCAAAAATATGCCTTTCATTTTGGGCTCTGTTTGGGGGAAAACTCGCTGGTTTTAGGTGCTGGGGTGTGCTGCTGCTGACAGAGGCAATGTGGGGAGCAGGGAGGTGGGGTGCAGCACTTTGCCAGCCCAGCCCTCCAGCTGCAGCCCTGAGGGGTCACCAGGCAATCTTTTATTTTCCAGGGGTGTAGGAGCAGCAAGAAACAAGCACGGCTGGGCCGGCAGCACGCCACGAGAGGGGAGGGCATAGCTGGAAATTCAGCTGCAGCTGGAAATCCAGTACTACAGCCAGACCCAGCTCCCTGTCCTGCAGGGCAGCTGCAGCAAAGGACACCTGGAAGGTGGAAGAGGGGGGAAAAGGAGGGACATGTCTAATAGTGCATGTCTGGTGGGCAAAAACCCCAGAGATTTCACCAGAATTGCACCAAGTGGTGGAGAGAAATTGGTTCTCATGCTATAGAACATAAACACACACAATATAACAGAACACAATATAACTCATATGTAACTCAAGATAGCTCATGCAAAGCACAACACAAACAGCAGTGGGAGAGTATGATTTACACACAGTACGGAATTATGGGTTTGATTATGTTGGAAAAGACCTTTAAGGTCATCAAATCCACCCTCATGGCATTGATGCTCCTCACACAGAGCCATTGGCATCATGATCCCACTCCCTCTCCTGCATGAACTGGAGAGGACTGGGAGACTTTGCTCTGCTCCACGCTGCTGAACACAAATCCCTTCTCAAACCTCAATGCAGTTTGGAAAGTGCCAAATAAAAATCCCATTTCCTTGCTGTGATGGGCAAATGTAAGCCTAACTCCTCTGAGTTTATAATTTCAGTGCAATATTTTATTATCCTGTATCAGGAAATGGACACATGAACAATTCATCCCCACTGAAAATTCCTCCTGTGACAGTGGCACACTCAGCAGTCAGCTCAGTATTTACTGAATCATTAACAGCATTTGCTAAGGGCTCTGGCGCCTCACAGTGATGTTACCAAGCCAAACACTGCTGCAGTTTCTTTTTTTTTTACTTATTAATGTATGAAAAAACTTTATTGGACTGAAAAAAAATTAAAATAACATCTACCAAACTGGCAAATATGAGTCAGTCCTTGACAGTGCTGTGTCACACAGCCCAGGATGAATCCTGGAACATTTGTTCCCAATCCAAAGCCAAGTGAGCAGGATGCCTGGCCTATTAAAATAGTTAATATGTGCCTTCCTGAAACTGGATTAAAAAATACTTCACTTCAGCAGGTGGTGCTGGAGAGCAATTCTGTCATTCCAACCATGCCTGAGCTTTGGTACTGCTGTGTTTGAGAAGAACTGAATTTATACATTTACATTGGGCTGCTTCTCCATAGTTTCCTTTCCTGCTATCTGTGCCACAGAAGGGAATATTACTTAATGAACATCCCAGGAGGTCCATCTTGCTGTGCAATTACAGACTGGGGGGGTGAAGGCAGCACAGCAGGAGCTAAGGCAGGTGTTTGAAAGAGAACAATTCAGCAAGCAATCAAACCCCGGAGTTTCTGAAGCCAGGAGGTTTGGGGCACTTGGGCAAGCAGAAGAATATGATAAAACCTCAGGAGGCAGAAGCTGTAGGTGTCCAGCACTGCAGGAGGCAGGCTTTGCTGAAGTTATCTGCTGCCAGAGCCAGGAAATTGGGGATTTCAACACTTAAGTTGAGGAACTGACATGCTGGAGAACTCAGGGCAGGGAGGGATGAAAGGCTCCAAGTGCAGCCCTGGTGAGGGTGAGCTGATTCATTTTGGAGAAACTGAGGCTTGTGCCAGAGTGATTTGGTAGTCCAGCTGCCAAGAGAACCAGCTACCACAAGATGTTTGCTCACTGTTCACTGCTGTCTTGGCAGGTATCTCAGACATTTTAAACTGAAATTTAAAATTTGAAGGGCCTTCATCTGTGGGTGTTTAAAAATCTGTTACTGCTCTAAGGACTACTTCTTTAAAAGATTTTCTTTTTCATGTCTTCTGTATTTTCTTTAGTTCCAAGAATGCTGCATCAAGGATTTTCCCACAGAAAATAATACACCCAACACATGGCTGTAATCATCAAACCTGAAGGAAAATGATCTTGCAGTTATCCCCTGCTTCCTTGGGATTCAGAAGGTGTTAAGGACCTTATCATCCCCAGATCCTACTCAAACCTCAAGGAAGCCTCTAACAAGACAGCCCTGAAGTCACTTTGCCTTCCCCTCAATGCTGGCAAACCTCAGGAGGCAAACCAGCAAAACTGGCTTGGCTTTACACCTAAACTGATATTTCCCTGGGAGTAAAATATCACCAAAAGTTCATTGTCTCATGAGATAGCCTGGAAAAATAAAAAGAAGGCAACTTAGGCAACCCATCCTACCCACACGTAGCTCCTGGGGAGAAGACTGAAAGACAGGGGAGAGGATTTGGTCAGGTTTGCATCCAGGCATGGGGAGAAATTCCTCTGCTGCAAGGAACCAGCCCAGTGTTTGCTTTCTGGTTGCTTTAACAGAACAAGGCAAAAAGGGATATGAGGAATGTAACCGATTAGAATGAGTAGCTTGAACAATATCCTGAGATTGTTTTGGTACTGGAGCTGCTCACAAAGCTTTGTGAGGGTAGCCAAAACTTGGTTGTCATTAAGTCCAAGAAGCAAGAAAATATTGATTTTTTTTTTTAAATATAAAATTATTATTTTACATACTTTGAAGCATGCACTTTGTTATTTAGCCCCATTCAGGCCTGGGTTTCCTAACATAGTTATCCTGCTTTTCCCCAGAGCAGCCTATTTCCACACACATGCTGCAGATTTTCTGCTCTGCCATTCAAACAACTTCCCAGAATAAGCTGGGCTGGTTCCTGGTTGTCCTTGAAGCATTTCCACACCAGCCCAGTTTCAATGAGCAGATGCAGCATAAAGGGCTCAGGTTTGCAGGTTAGGTAGATGCAAACACTTCCATATTGCCGAAGCTTTTCTGTGGAATCACAGAATCCCAAAGTGAAAGGGACCTCAAAAACCATTAAGTTCCAACTCCCCACCACAGCCAGAGTGAGAGACACTTCCATAGAGTAATATATGCATTCTAACACATCAGGAAGAAGATTGAAGTGTAATTTTTCCCCCTTGAACTACAATCTTTCAAAGTTACTCCAGTTAAGGATAAGGAAAATGCACACATTGAGATGCAAAGCCCTGTGAATATTATTCAAGAAAAGTATCTCTAGGTGAGTCACAACAGGAAATGTAGATGCCCAAAATGTACATGTAGTGCTGTTCATTGCAGTTTAGAAATAATTTTGCATGTTTAATTTAAATAATTTGAATAGGACTGTGAGGGGCAGCAGCACGTATTCTCAGCATCTACAATCTTATTTTTACATTTTATTGAATATATTTGGGAAAATAATTGCTTTCCCTTGTTCCAGCAGGAAAATGAAATGAAACTCACCGTTGCAGAGCAGAGCTGAAGCCTGAGTGTCACAGGTCCCAAGAGATGGTGCCACCACATTCTCATCAGCAGGGACATCCCTCCTGCAGACAAACCCAGGTGTGCACTGCAGGGAACGTGGGATGGCTGCACAGGGACAGCAGGAGAGGGTGGGACAACGCCAAAGTCACCTGTGGAGAGAACAACACAAGTTCTCTGAAGCACTGGGCCTCCTCTGGGTGCTTCTTTTGGTGAAAAGACACTTCCTTTCTTCTCCACTGACGTGCAGGAGTGGGATGGCCCAAACCCTGCCTGGCAGGAGCAGCCAGTGCCAGCTGTGGGAGGCTTTTTTGCAGTGCTTGTCCCACCCAGGGCAGGTCCTGGGCAAACAGATGTGCATCCAACACACCTGCTGGGAGCCAGCTGGGGGCTGGAAAGGACCTTGGCTGCTGCTGGAGGGGTATTTCTCACACCAGGAGTTTGTTCTTACCAGCAAATCCAAACTCCAAGCGTGGGCTGCTGTCTTGGCTGTGTGAGTTGAAAGGCTGGAGTGGCCTAGTTTCAGTAAAAGAGGCACTTTTGGGTGAAGTGTTCAATTTTCTCATCCCTAGAAGAAAATGTTTCATCAAAATTTCATATGGCCTTGGGATCTTGGTGTTTCATCAACAAGGCCTTTCCAGATGCATAAATAAGAAAAGACTAGAATATCACAAATTGCTTGTCCAGGGAAAAAAAAATAAAAAGTAGATTAAAAAACAAAAATTCAAGAATTTACTTAAAATTTATGCTCATTTATATACACCTTTGGGAATATTATCCAACAGCAATACTGCTGCTCTTGCAGGAAACAAAAGCAATTGGGAATTTCCTACCTCATTGATTCTTTTCCCTGGGGTACTTCTCAACAGGACCTTTGAGCTGAGGTCCTGAATGTGTTTCTGGGATAAATGGTGCAGGCTGTAGGGGAAGAGATCACCTCAGATGGGTTTTTAGGTACCCTTCAGAACTGAGCATCCATTTATGTGGCAGCCTTGGGAGATGGCAACCTATGGGATGTGAGTAGATGACCCCAAGCAGTCTTTTCCAGTTTCTTATTAAAGCAAATTAGTGAAAGAAATGTTTGTTGTTCTAGGGCTCTTTTATAAGTGCCATAAAGATGCTCTCATATAATAAAGAGAAGATTGTAATAGACCATAATACTGTTAAAGAAGGTTTGATCTCTTTGTACTCATCATTCACCTCCCAAGTGAAAATAACAGATTTTTCCTTTGCAAGAAAAATAAAACAAAAATTAGTGTTTGTGGTGAGGTTTTTTCAGTCTGGCTATAAAGTCCAGTTATACAGTGCCCCATCCCTGGAAATGTCCAAGGCCAGGTTGGATGGGGCCCTGAGCACCTAATCTAGTGGGTGGTTTCCCTGTCCATGGCAGAGGGATTGGAATGAGATAGGCTTTAATGTCCCTGACAACCCAAACCATTCTGTGATTCCATAAAAAATGTCCTTTTCCAAAATTACAAAATGTGTTTCAAGCCTTTAAGGAAAGAAGAAGAAATCTTTTGGGCTGCTATTGCTAAAGTACTTTAGGGTCTTCCACACTGCTTTAATTCCTACCTGAGCTTTTCCATCCTTCCCAAATATCCCTGAAATGGTTCAGATTCCTCCACTGCCCGGGGCCCTGCTTTGATGCTTGTTGGGCTAACACAAAGTGGTAGAGAGGCATTACCAACTACAAGGTTGTTACTCCCCCCCCAGAAGACAAAAATAACCCAGGTCGCTGTTAAGAGAGCCCTTGAGGTGGATTAAAGTGAAATGACACTGAACAATCAGTGTTTGTAAATATACACATGGAAGGTTTACTGGAGAAAAATTGGGTTGCACAGGAAAACATGTTCGGGGTTGCTCTGGTTGTTGCTATCCGTAGGACTGTGGCAACATAAAAGCATAAAAATATCCCTTGAGAAAATGTAGAATAAAGAGAAGAAAAGGGTAAGAGTAGAAAGATCTCACCATCTTTTAGACTTGGTTGTTGCAATTTTGATGTCTGGTCAAAGCAATAGTGTCAGTGTGGATCCACCAGGGGGAGGGGAGAAATCCCAGAGAAGCAGTGAGCAGAAAGCCCCAGGCCCCTCTCCTGGGTTTATATCACACAGGAGCAGGTGGGAACCCCCAGGTACCTCCCCTGGGGCAGGGAGCTCCAACAGGATGATGTCTTGTGGTGGACCATGGACACCTGGCTGATGGAATGTTGTGAGCAGACACTTCAGGAGTCTTTGACACCTTCTAAGGTGATACAGCTGATTTAATATCAGTGCAGTTGAGCCAGTTATGGCTCATCAGCAGAGGGGGGAACACCTTCAGGCCAAGCACGGACTTATCACAGCTGAGTTCACTTGATAAAGACAAAGAACCTGTTCCTGCCTCCCAGGGTTTGCCTCTTTCCTCATCTCACTCATCAGCAGCTGTAGCCTGGGGTGGGCTGTGCTCTGCACCATCCTACAAAGGGTGGCATTCAGCCAAAGCATCTCTAGGACATTCCTTCTGTACAGGTACCAATAAATGTCTGTTTTACTGAGCACTCCTGCACAAGGCTCTTCGTTCTTGGACCATGGAGCATCTACCAGACAAAAGAAAATCTCTAAAAACCATTTGGGCACATGAGAAATTCTATACTCTCAGATCATTCGGGTTTAATGAAATGAAAAAAAAAGTTCTATAAAACGTGACCTGCTGCTAATGCCATATATTGAAAAATGCAAAGTTGACACCCATGAAATGTGAGATTAAAATAAAACATTAGGGCTTTTTCTGAAACTTGCATTTCCCTCTTTCCTGCTTCATGTTTGCCTTCCCAGCCACGTAGCCTAGAAAAGAACCTTTTTCTAAAAGAAAGTTGAGACTCTTACACATTAAATAAATTCAGCTGACTGAGCTCTAAAGAAAATATTCATTACCAGGTGAGTTGTAATAAAATCCCCAGTGTCTGGCACGGTGTGTGCAGGGCTGTACTCTGGGCTGGCTCCAGGGAGTGCTGGGTGTTTCTCCTGGTTCCTGGCTGATCTCCAGCCCTCTGCCAGGTCAAAGCAAACATTGGAAGCCCAGGCAGTGAACAAACTTCATCCATTGGCCTCATTATTTACCTCATTATTGCCTCATTATTTGCCTCATTATTGCTGCAGGTGAATTGGTTACTCAGGTAGAGTTCCTTGAAAGCCAATCATTTGCATTCATCTATTTTCACACGATTCTGCTCACACTTTGACCCTAAACCATCACATCTCTGTGCTTTTACCATGACAAACACTGTATAAATAAAAATGCATTTTCTGTCCTAACACCTGAGACTCTCAGGAAATACCAAATCTATGCTGAACTAAAGGAGGAGGAAGTGCCAACACAGGAAAATAGAGCAGGCCTTGAATCAATTAGCACCACATGGTTTTATTTAATGCATTTATTATGGTTTCTACTCAAAAGCCAGCCTTTGCCCTGTTACATAAAGCTATCATTTTCTGGATGGCAGGACTGGAACTCTCTTTATAAAATATGATATTATTTTGGTTCATGATTCCAAGAAAATTTTCTCTTTCCTTCAGCTAAACTCGAGGAAGCAGAATGAGGCTGACTCTGATAGTTTGGAAGGAAAGAGGTAAGAATTTTGTAGAATAGTGATTGTATGGGTGAAGTGAAATGTACAGAGAGACACTGTCACCGTTCCAGGTGCCATCACGTTAGCTGGACACCACTCACAGAGAAAGTGGGACAAATACTCAAATCAAGTGACTTTACAGCTCCTCAGAGAGCAAACAGCACTGGCCAGGGGTCTTAAATCCATTAAACCCCAATCCTTAACTTTTATCATTTCTCCCTGCTGTCACAGGCTCATTCCCAGTCCCTCAAGGCAACCTCCTGAAGAGTGGTGGAGCTGCTGAGGGACGTGCTGAGAGTCTGGGAGGGAAATCCTGAGTTATCTGTGTTGACACTGATGAGCTGATATCAATGTACAGCCACAGATTTGGGTCAGCTGGAGATCCAGGCTTGGGGATGTTCCCATACCCTAAGAAAATAACACAGCTCATTGTGTTTCCACCCTTCTCTTCTTATCTCCTCCAACTTGTTTATCCCAACATTTTTTTGCCACTTGTCCTCCCCCTTTAACACTAATTCCCATAATCAATCATAATACACTTATTTTGGGGTTTGTACTGGTACATATAATTTCAGAATATACATCTCCATATATTTTCTATATAAAATGCCATATACTTTTCTAAAACATGGCTTACATGAAGAATAAAAGGAATAAAGTCAAATGTCTGGTTAGAGGTTTCAAAGTTTGATTTAAAAATTAAAGCAAAAGTACACATATTAAAAAAAAAAAAGGAAGAAATCAACATTTCAACACATCCTCCTGAAATCTCCTGTCTCCTCGCTCTGGTTCGTGGTTGAACTGGCAAAACCCTTTACAAAATGATCTGTGGATCTACTCCTTTTGCAGGGCTGACATTTTACAGCTGGAAACAAGCACAGAAGCAGAAGTTTGTGTTGCTGTTGAATATAGGATCAGTTTCACTGATTTCCAAGGTGTTGCCTGAGCATTACATGGTGGTTTGATATAATTTATTTTTTTAGAAAAAAAACGAAAATTCAGATCTAAAATCTGAACTGAGATCTCTATTCTAATGAAAAATACTTTAAGGCCTGACCCCACTCTGCCTCACATTTGACAGAGCTACAGACTGAGACATTATTACTGAGAAATTGTTTATTTAAATCACCACAAAATCACAGATAATTGCAAATACAGTACTTGAAGTTTTCAGCTGTTCAGAACCAGAGCTACAACCACAATGGCCTGAGTTTTGAGTACATGGTTTCACTCTAAGTTAGTTAAATAGCACATGAGTTAGTTACACAGAGCAGTGGGGTTTTGAGGATATTGTCTTTGGGAATTCCTGCAGTAGTTACTGTGGAACAGCACACAACACAATCACAGCCTTCCAAGTGTTAATTGTTCTAAAAACCAGGATAAAGATTATACTCCTAACACACAGGCAACTCGAAAATTACCCTCTTATTAAAGCTCTAACCCAGGAAGAAAAAACCTGTGACTCAGGACTCATGAGAACATTAAGAAATATAGCAGGATCTTTTAAACTTTTTATTCGCTCTTTCCTTCAGGGATAACAATAATAGCAATAATGACAACACAGGTTCTACCATTTTTAAAACTGACTATATTTCCTTAGTTGCAACATAATGACTTTGCTTAGCTTGCCTGGACTCAACAAGGGACTTTTTAATGAGCATTTTTATTAGCGTTTAAGGTTAATCCTCTGAATTTTTTGTTTTCGGGAGTCAAAAAATTGGACTGATTTTACTTCTTTTTGATGAAAATCCAGATGAAATCAATGGATCATGTGTCACTGACTGCAGAACTGTAACACCACAGCTGGGTCTCACCGTGGGCTGGTTCTCCACCGGCAGCAGCATCTTCTGCTGGGAACCTCAGTGACTGCAGGGGTCAAACTGAGGAAGGTTTTGGCTCCTTTTTTAGGGGAACCAACCAGGATCAGGATTCAAACCTGTACAGACTGAGGAATGCCACTGAAACCTCTCTGCTGGGCTGGCCTTATTTGTTTTTCTTTATTTCATTTGCAGAACATATCTGAACGGGCTTTTTATTACTGGGATAACCTCTGGAAAACCTACAGTGACTGCAAGCAACAAAACACATTTTATTAATGCACCATGGGTTATTACCAAGAAATGGTAGCAAATTATTTAAATAAAATAAATGAGATGGGTTTGAGATTTGCAAGAGCTTTTTAGTAATATTTCTGTCTCAGAATGTGCATTTTTTCATGCTGGTCAATATGAAGAATAACCCTGTGGAAGTTGGTGGAGAAAAATGAATGTAGGGGTAGAACTGAGGGAAGTAATTTGAAGAAGAAACCACAGCCTCATGGTAAAGGAGAAAAGGACGTGGCTGTTGTATCTCATAAGTGAAATTTATCTGTGACAGTGACATTTTGAGGCTGTAGTTGGGGGTCCTTTGAGAGTAAATATTATTACACAAAGAAAAAGAAACTGTAAGGTCCTGACAGTACAAGTTGCCAGGAATTTGATTCATTGCCTCAAGTAATCCTTGCCTGTAAACAGAAGCCCCCCAAACCCACTCCCACACGCTGCTGAAAACGCTCTGAAAATTCTGTTTTGTTTTGTCAGCTGGATGAAAAGCCATGCCACAGTTTGTTTAAAGAAAAAGCTTTTTATTTTAGAAGACATACTCCTCAGTAAGTCACCAGAGACCAGCCTGTGGAGCAGAAAGTACAACAAACAGATCCAGGGTAATCCTTACCCTGAGAATATCGGGAAGGAAAAGAAAAATACATTTTCTAACTTAAAAAGTCTCTGCCTTCCTTGGTTTGTATTGTGGAATGAAGCCACAATGGGTTTGCCTTCTAAAGTATGGACAGGGATCTTCACAAAATAAAGTTTAATTACTGTTTACCCTCTTGAGTGTGTTCTGGGGGTGTTACTGATTTGCTGGGGTTTTGTATCCATACCAAGAGTGTTTGAATTCAGGGATATTCCCACACAAAATACACCTTTTCTGACAATTCCAGATACAGACTCACAGAGTGGTTTGGGTTGGGAGGGTCCTTAAATCCCATCCCATTCCACCTCCTGCCATGGGCAGGGGCACCTTCCCCTAGCCCAGGGTGCTCCCAGCCCCAATGTCCAACCTGGCCTTGGACACATCCAGGGATCCAGGGGCAGCCACAGCTGCTCTGCACACCCTATTGCACTGAAAAAGCTCTGCCATTAATTACTGGTGACATTTTCCTGCTGAGTTGTGATATCTTTTTCTTTAAATGCTCCCTATTCCACATATTTGGATTCCCATCCTGGTTGGGATCTGCCAGACACATTTCAGACTCATCCTTTACCATTCAATTGGGAGGGTAAAGAAAAGTCAAACCAGCCAGAAAATTCCAGCTCTTCCAAGAGAACAATAAATAGGACACCCTAACTTGAACTACTCTGTTGGATCTTGGGAAGATTTTGAATACTTCTGGCTTGGTATTGTCCCAAAAAGTCAAAATTGTTCAGACACACTAATTAAAAAAAATAGAGAACAATCCATTTCATTTCTAACTGGAGCAGATCAAAAAATTCCCTTGCATCTATTTTTCTTGTCCAAGTCCCAAACAACATCCCTCAACTTTGTGTTCTCAGTTTTGTGAGACTGAAATGAGACAAAAGAGTGAAAAGCAGCCAAATATGGAATAAACATTTTTCAGGGAAGGCGACTTTAAAAGTCAATCCATGATAACTTCCTGAATTACTTCTTAAACTAAGAGGAAAATTTTGTTGCATAGTAATTTTCCACATTTTTTTTTAAATGTGGTGTATAAAGTTAGTGAACATCAGCCTTTGACAATTTTATCAAAATTCTGTAATTTTTACATGTGCTTTTGATCCCCTCTGAAAGTGGAATCATATGAATAACCTCTTATTCAATTAAGATATGATTTTTATAAAAAATGTGTGTTTCCAATAAAATATTTTTAGTTTTCTCTCTCTTTTTACAATTGGCTCAAAGCCTGTAAAGGTAACTCTGCTTGTGGGCTGCATGGGCTGTGTCCCCTGACAGAGTTCTGCCAGCTTCTCATTCTAGTAAAGCATTTATATTAGAATATAAGGTACAGACAGGCCAAAAGAACTCAATTTTTTGTTTCTGAAGAAAAAAAAATATTCAGATGACAAGTCATCCAGGCAAAAGAACAATGACCAGACTGAAAAGTTTCTCCCTGTTTCACCTGGGTAAAAGTCTAAGTTGGGAAGGATTTGCATTCAGCAGTTTCAAAGCACACTCATTTTGGTTGGTTTTTTTACATAAAAGAATGAATGTTCAGCAGAGAGATTGAAGTCACATCTCACTGAGCCTCTTTCAGCAGAGGTCTTTGCCACCATCTACTGAGGGGGATTTTCATTGCCAGGGAAAGCAGGAGATTGCAGTTCAAACACAGCACTCTTCAAAAAGGCAGCCGTGATTCCTTCCCTCATTTCTGACCCTGACATTGACCCATTTTCCCCTCATTTGCCAAGTGGAAAAATATCCTGACTTCTGTAATTAAATCATTTTAACCAGAGGATGGGACAGAAAAGGAAATGGAAGCAGAGTTGGAAAATTACTTTGGCTAACCCTTATTTTTTGATTCAAATGGAGATCCTGAGGCCCATCCAGCACCTTAGAGCCCATTCCAGCACCTAAAGGGGCTCCAAAAGAGCTGGAGAGGGACTTGGATGAGGGCCTGGACAAGGGGGAATGGCTTCCCAGTGCCAGAGGGCAGGGCTGGATGGGATATTGGGCAGGAATTGTTCCCTGGGAGGGTGGGCAGGCCCTGGCACAGGGTGCCCAGAGCAGCTGGGGCTGCCCCTGGATCCCTGGCAGTGCCCAAGGCCAGGTTGGACATTGGGGCTGGGAGCAGCCTGGGACAGAGGGAGGGGTCCCTGCCCATGATGGGGGGTGGCACTGGATGAGCTTTAAGGTCCCTCCCAACCCAAACCACACTGTGATTATACAACTCTATATAATAATATAGATTGTATAATTCTGTATAATTCCCACTTTCCCACTACACATCAGCAGGATCCCAGCCTTTCTCCCAGACCCCATCAAAGCACCTTTCAGCCCAACAATGTCAGCACACACAGCCCTCCCCTCCATCAGTGTCATCTCCACAAAGTTCCCATGGTGGGACAAGTTGTGAGACAACATTCTTGGTTTTATTGCGGAGCTTTGTGTCACCCAGAGGGGCGCGAAGGAACAAACCATACTGGGAATGAGTGCACGTGGGGAAATCATCGGGGGGGCATCAGCACCTCAATCCCTTGGCATGGGAGAGGCATTCCATGGCATTGCCTGGTGTTCCATGGCATTCCATGGCATTCCATGCCATTCCATGGCATTCCCTGGCGTTCCATGGCATTCTATGGAGTTCCGTGGCATTCCATGGCATTCCATAGTGTTCCATGGCGTTCCATGGCATTCCATGGTGTTTCAGGGTGTTCCATGGTGTTCCAAAGTGTTCCATGGCATTCCATGGTGTTCCATGGCATTTAAGGACATTCCATGGCATTCCACGGTGTTCCATGGCATTCCACGGCATTCCATGGCATTCCATGGCATTCCATGGCCTTCCACAGCATGCCCTGGTGTTCCATGGCATTCCACGGCATTCCATGGCATTCCATGGTGTTCCATGGCATTCCATGGCATTCTATGGCATTCCATGGCATTCTATGATATTCCATGG
>VYXG01008547.1:318801-354260 GCA_013397235.1 Lanius ludovicianus | reverse complement strand
ATGGCATTCCATGGCATTCCATGGCATTCCATGGCATTCCACGGCATTCCCTGGCGTTCCATGGCATTCTATGGCATTCCATGGCATTTTATGTCGTTCCATGGTGTTCCATGGCATATTCATGGCATTCCATGGCATTCCACGGTGTTCCATGGCGTTCCACAGCATTCCATCATGTTCCATAGCGTTCCATGTTGTTCCATGGCATTCTATGGCATTCCATTGTGTTCCATGGTGTTCCATGGTGTTCCATGGCATTCCACGGCATTCCATGGCATTCCATGGTATTCCATGGCATTCCATGGCATTCTATGGCATTCCATGGCATTCCATGGTGTTCCATGGCATTCCATGGCATTCTATGGCATTCCATGGTGTTCCATGGCATTCCATGGCATTCCATGGTGTTCCATGGCGTTCCATGGCATTCTGTGGCATTCCATGGCATTTTATGTCGTTCCAGGGTGTTCCAGGGTGTTCCAGGGTGTTCCATGGCATATTCATGGCGTTCCATGGCGTTCCACAGCATTCCATCGTGTTCCATAGCGTTCCATGTTGTTCCACGGCATTCTATGGCATTCCATGGCGTTCCATGGCACAGCTGGCTGATAGTGATGACCAGAGCAGCACAAGGTTGAGAGTGGATGTAAAGAACTGTTCCCCACATGTTGCAAAAGCTGTGCCACTTAGACAAAAATGCTGTTTTCTTTCACACTGACTGATTCCAGGGAGTCCCTGGAGCCCACTGGGTCCCCAAGCTGGCGAGCTCAGGATACTTTTAATAATCAGCAGGTGTTTCCATGTGGCTGGGCTGATGGACAGACTGACAAGATCTACCTTCAGGGTAGAAATTGCTCCAAAACTGTAACAGCAGCATGGAGGGACTGATGTGGTGAGGTGCTGGTTCTTGCTTCTCCTCTGCAGTCTGCAGCAGCAGGATTGCTCCATGCCAGGCAGGAGGAGAGGTGTGCTGAGAAACTGAGCTGGAAACAAAATGTTTCTATTTTTTGCTTTTTTTTCCAAGAAACAAGATCTCTCAGCTGGTGTTTTTTGCTGGAATGCTTTCAGAGCAATGGGATTATTTAATTTCTTTCTTTTAGTTTTTGTGTTTTGAGTGCTTTAAATCAACTGGACCATATTTCTGCCCATCATAGCCATGGCAGTGCAGCTGCCATGACATGGCTCAGCAGTGACAGCCACTTTGGGGGTCATAGCAGTGCCTTTTGGGGGTCTTCAAGCCACCACAGAGATCTGGGGGATCAGGGGAGCCCTCAGCCCAGCCACTGGGCCCAATTTCAGACCTCACAAGAAGGGGGCTCATGAGCACCCATTACAAGGTGTGAGGGACATTGCCCTTTTCTCCACTCCTCTGCCTTTGTGCCCAGCCCTGCCTGCTTGAAGCACAAAATTTCCTTTCCCCAGTTTGCTCCTTCTAATTGTCACCATTTTCAGCAAGAGGGTTTTAGTGCTAATTTGATTTTTGCTTCAGCCTTGCTGTTTTCTTCTTACCCCCTGAATTCCTTACGCTTTCCACCCTAGTGAGGGTTTTGGATGCTTTGTTTCTGCTGGTAAATCTAAATTACATGCCCTAACCCTGTTTGTATGGAAGATTAGTGGCAAAGCAGGCTGAGGAGAGGCAGCAACTCAATCAGTGAATTAACCCCCTGGTTAAACACCACAACATGTGACAGGACAAATGCATCACGAGCCCTCTCTGGTTTAGAAATGCAAATTTCAACAAGGGGGATTAGTGCAGTTTATAATGACCCAGAATGTTTGCCTGTAAAAAAGGATGCCCCAGATGTTGGCCAGCAGACAGGGATGCAGCCTCTGGAGCCTCAGCAATGAGCCTGCCACATGAAAAATGTGCTCCCACCGAGGAGTGGAGACTCCATGCTCAGTATTGATTGAAATTTATCAGCGTATTTCAGAGGCAGCAGAGGGTTTATTTAGTGCAGACCACTGGCTGAAAACAACATTTTGTTGCTTTCCAGGGCCGAGCAGAGAGGTGTGTGAGCAAAACTGTGCATGTAAATCTGGGGGAAAACCAAATCCTTTCTTCCAAGTCATGGAGAAGGCAGCTCAGCCCTCAGCCTGAAGGAGCAGCTGTGGCACAGGAGATTTTCTTTTTGTCTACCTGTGGAATGGGGAAATCAGCTGTGGGGACAGCTGGAGTCTGGGAAGCTCTTCATTTCTGCATCTGCTGGGAGAGAAGCTGCTGGTCCCTGGAGGCACCTGGAGGAGTTTCTGGCTCCTTAATGAGGGAAGAGCCTCCTGTTCCTTTCCTTGCACTCTTGAAGAAGGGACAGCTTAAGAGAATGACCGGTGAGGATCGAAGTTTTGCTGTAAATGTTCCCTTTTCCCTGTGGATTGGCCAGCTGGAGCCAGGAACTCTTTCTGAGGACACACAATTCTTCCATATTGTCCATCATGGATTGTCTCCTGCCATGCCCTTTGGCAGGCTCACACTTTTCCTTTAGCCATGCTTAACTGTCTCACAGGTCAATGAAAGGAGAAATTAGGCTGAGGGAAACCCTCCAGCTTGCAGGAAAACCCCTTTGGAGTTTGCTATTCATTGACTGGCCCAGATTTATTTCTATTTTAAAATGGACATTATGGACTTTCCTGGGAAGGATTCCTAAATGTAAATGCTGATTGAAGCTGATATGTTCTTACATACATATTGAAAGCAAGAGAGAGATTTTATATTTTCTTTAAAAATCAGAACTTTCTTTTTTACTTTTAAGGATCTTCAACTATGGCTTCCCCCAAACTTTCAATTTGTTTCCTTATTTCTCTCCATTAGGTGGCATGTCAGTTTATCCTTGATTAAATGCTGCAATTGAGTTCTCAAGGATTAAGCTGACTACTTTTTTCTCATTTGATTTCCATTTTTAATTCATATAAATTTATTCAGGACACTTGTTGAACACCAGAAGTTTCATGTGCATTTTAAAATGAACAAAGATGTCCATATTGTTAAATATAATGACTAAAAGGTCAGATGTCTTAAACTCAGTTCTTTATAGAATTGCCATTGAACAAAATTTAGAAAGATGACATTGTCATTTGAGTCTGTCCAGGTTAGAAAACCCTAGCTGGGGTTTAATAATACCTCACAAGCTTTCCTCCTTCTCCCAGACAGCTCAAAAGAAAGAGAGAAACAAAAGGTAGAAATAAAGAAGACAATGGATATAACTCTGAAAGAAAAGAGAGAAACAGTAGAAGTAAATTATTAATAAAACAGCCTTGCTAAAATTATATGGTCCTTTAAAACCGTAAGACAGTTTTGAGGAAGATTGCCAGCTTTTAGGATGAGGTTACTCTTACATTTACGTGAGATTGAATTAGTGGTATTCTAAAGCAGGACATCTCTAAAAAGAGACAATAATTTAAAGGAATTCAGCTCCTAATGGAGTCTACCTGAAGGCAAAAAAACCCCTCCTGGCCATAGTGAGAGCCCTGGAATTTATAGGGAAAATTGCCTGAAGGAGTCCAAAACCAGAGCATGACCACTGCTCTACATCTGCCATTGACACTCCTCAGCAGCCAAACAAAGATTTCCCTCCATGACCACAGGAAACTGCATCTAGAATTGAATCCAAGGCAGAATTCAACCCTAACAAAATTAGAGTCTTGAAATGAATTTAAAAACTTTTAGGGGGAAACCTAAAGACAGTGATTTAGTGGGCAAAAGTCACTTGTGAGATAACAAAGTGGAGAAGAAAACAGTGAAGAAGGAAAATGTGGTGGGGGATGTTGAGGTGGTGCAAAATTAAATGAAGAGTCCCTTAATCCAGACCTTCCATGAGACCTCAAAAGGCAGAACTTTCATTTGCCATCACTTTGCCTGTGTTTATATTGCTGTACACATCATCCCAAAGTTCTGCTGGCAAATTTGTAAAATAAATATTTCTCAGCCCTTCTGCATCCAAAAAAAGCATTAACTAAAATTATTCTTCTGGTCTGAATGTAAATAAAGGCCATTATTAGAAAAGCTGTACTCGAGTTCTGCTTTAGAGTGTGTGTACCTGTCCTAGGTATGAGAAAAACTTCAACCATCTACAGATACAGCAGGGGCAAAAAGTGGCAGAAAACACAGACAAAACTCGTGGTTTAGATTTACAGAGGCAGCATCTGGTGGTTTAATCAAAATAAAAGCTTTTGGAAAAACAGAGCAGAAGGGACAATGATTTTTCAAAATGATTTCATTAGTCAATTAATAATTGACTAATGAATCCAGATTATCTAAAGAATTTAACAACTATTTGTTTCCATTACTTACAATAAGGAAAATAAAAATATGGCATCTTCCTTAAGTCATATTTTCTTGTAGCAAATACATCTGTGGTTAATATAGACCAAAGGAGGAGAGAAATTGAGATTAAAAACACAGAATAAAAAGTTAAGCTTGTTACTTAAAAAGTTCATAATAAAGGTCCTTGCTGCTCATATCACACTCACTATTAAGTATAAAATGTCTTTTAAATTGGACCTTTCTCCTGACCTGAGAAGTGCTACAGCATGAAGATACTGAACTGCACTCTGCACAGATCCCATGTTATGTACTCCCCTCTATTTGCAGATAGACCCTGAAGAAAGAATTTCTCACTTAAAGGGAGACCAATTATATGACCTTTGCATTTTGAGGATCCATCTGGAGAAATTTAATCACTCAGACGGCATGACTGGCTCAAGTCAGCTCTACTTACAATCAATTACAGCACATAATCAGTTTTATCACTTGCACAAGCCAGAAAAGAGGCACCTTGATAGAAAAAATGCTCTTTACAATCATAATGTGATACATCTCAAGATTTATTTTTTTCCCTGATAGCAATCAAGAGATCAGGGTACCAGCTCTGGTCAATATAAATCAGAGGGACAATGTTTGGACAAGCTGGGATTGAGAAGCAGTGTGACACATTTCTACTTCAAGAAGAAAGATTTCTGCCAACTTTTTAAAGAATATTTAGGGGGATATGATACACTGTGCTCTTTTACACAGCGGCCCAGAGCCATGAAACTCGCAGAGTTCCTCAGTAAAATCATCCTGATACATCCTCAGAGCTCCTGTCCCTTTGGACAGAGAAACACAGCCAGGTGGGAGAGGCAAAGGAGGAGATGGGATGCATAAAAGAGAGGCTCAGAGTGGAGAAAGTGCAGTTGGGATGGCAATAGAAAAGAAATGAAGGACATCAGTGCAAGTGTTCTGAAATGCTCGAGCCTCCTCAGCTCTGTGAAGGTTTCATATGTGCATTTCTCCCAGTCATTACCAGCCATTAGACTCAGCAGAAAAGCTCTGCATGTCCTTCCATGGACTTGCCAGCTGAAGAGCCCAGTAAGGTCACCTCTCCCCTTTCAAAATGTAGAATAGATTAGAGATAACCTGATTATCTCTGCAACTTGCAAAGATGTTTTCGATGCAAACAAGAGGCTCTCAAAGTTCACTTTGTTAAGCAGAATGTGAAGTTTCTCATTATAAGGCATCTCTTCCAGGCTTTAAATTATGTACTGCTTTTTAAAAGTTCCACTTCATTTCCTTTTCTTTGTAAAACTTACATTTTGCTATGGAACACCTTGCTGTCAATTCTCATTAAAATTAGGGCATCAAACTACCACTGAAGATCCTGGCTGAAGAGTTTACAGGTTTCACCAGTGATTGTTACAGTTCTTTTCAATCATCTTTATCTTCTGACACCTCACATTTGATAATATCCAGCTGCCTCAGCCGTGTGGGCTGAGATTCACTGAATTTCAACTGTTAAGCTTATTAAAAGATATCACTGCTATGGCTGCTGCTCAGCAATGGGTTAGTGTGGGGTTTCTGTGCCATTACTCTGTCAGTAAAGTTGTTTCTTATTAAAACACTGCAAGGGATGATGTGTAGAAGACAAAGAGCCTTTTACAGCCCCAGAAATGCAAAGTAGCTGCATTCTTTAGTTCTGCAGCAGTTCAGTAATTTTCCCTAAAATACTAACTCAGCCTCCTTGTGTTTCTAAAGAGGAATAGATTTTACTGCTCATTATCAGAGAAGCAAATATGGACTTGGGACTGACTTGCAGATGAGGAAAGGTCACAAAAGGACAAATCAAATTGTTGGCATTATTGGGAGCTTCAGACACAGAAACTCTTGCCTTGCTGTTACATTGATGACAAATATCAGTATTAAGATGCACCAGGCAGGTCTGTATCTGCAGACTGAATGAACTAAATATTGCAGGATGAAATTGAGCTCAGCTCAGAAATGGGAGTTATCTCACCTTCTGGGCATGGCAGATCCTTAAACCTGGTTCCTTTGCTTCCCAGGGGAATCCAAGACCAAAGGGAATGTATTACATGGTCCCTCTTGGACCACAGGGCATCAATCAAATCAACCTCTCATCCTTGAGCTTTTAGTAGAAGATTTTATATATATGCATGCTATCAGCTGGGTTTTGCCAGAGGTCCATTATTATTTTCTTAAATATTATTAGTTCAGCCACAGTGAAAAAAAATTAAGAAAATATGTGGGAAAATTTGTTTCAAATCTTCGTTTTCACCCCAGTATCTGAAGCTGAACAAAACCATTTCCCCTAACTGCAAATCCACATGAAGATATTGCATCCCACTTTGGATAAACAGACCCAGAGCCTGACAAAGAGTCTCTGCCTCTGCATGATTCTTCTGTTTCCTGCTTTTCTGCTGAGAACATGAGGAGGCAGGACACAGATACCTACAGTGATGTCTGAAAATTCATGTGCAGGTGATCCAAAAGATTATTTCTTCACCTGCCCATGGTCCCCTTTGCTGTAAGAACTTTCCATAGCACATTACAAAGCTTTTTCCAGCCCTGCTATGATGCTGGTGAGCTGTAGTGGCCGTGGAACCTGAACATCTTGGCCCCTGTGGAGCCTGTGGGGTGGAAGTCTGTGGGGGAATACCTGGTGCCAGGTTTCTGCATAAATCTGGAGACACCAGCAGCAAAAACTGGGTGGGATTATTTCCTAGTTCAGAGAACCCAACCTGTTGAAATTTCAGGAGATGAGCTCTTCCCTTATTGAACCAGTAACTTTGATTTCATCAACTTCTGCACTCAAACCTATGACAAGAAAATTCTGTGATGAGCTTAGAGAAATCTAGAGTAGGAATAAAATTAGTAACACATTGCTGATGTGAACTACATTATGGCTTTATTTCCAGAGACAGACTCTGCTATCAGATGAAAATAGACACGAGTTAAGCCAGTAGGTGATTAAAAGCAGCATTTATGGGATAAGCATCACCCACGCCTTCTGCCCCTATTGCTGATCATGTGGGAAACATGCTGGTGGGGCTGGGGGCCTTATAGAATCTTTAGTGCTGAATTCCTGTGTGGAGGAAAATGAAATATATTTCTATTGTGACAGCTGTAGAAAATGCTTAGATGTACCCTCTAATTTCCCTCATCAATCAGTTCAGATTGTTTTTAAATGGGGATCATAGGGGAGCCATATGCTCAGAGACATTCTCAGTCCATTGTTCAGTTGAACAAAACTGAACTTGCTCCTTAGCAGGCTAATTTTTCACTGAAATGCTGTTTTCTGATGGAGTTTCCCAGCAGTTGGTGGCCTGTTCTTTGTGCAAGGGCCATTTCAGTGAACTCCAAGCTCATATGGCAGAAGAGCTCTCCCCACTTCCTTCTAATTGCTTCAGACCTCTCCAAATGCAAACGATGCACAAAGGTTTTGAGCAGTGACAAGTGCAGCTGAGCAGATCAAAGCAGAAGATTGTTGTGAGGTGCTGTATTCTTTATTTGAAGAAAGTCCTTCCTTTGTCACAAGACTCAGACATGGCTGGATCTGCCTTTTGCTCTCAGAGGGATAATGGGTTCTTTCCACCCCTCTGGGCACTCAGCAAAGTCTCTGAGCTCCCCCCTACCTCTCCCTTTAATCTGTAAGGTTCTCTCAGTGGGACTTCAGCTTTGCAGAATTCAGAATTTGAAGAAGATCCTGCCTCAAATCCCTTTGTGTGTGAAGAGCTGCACGTTTCCAAAGGGAGCAGTTAGCTATGAGAAGCTGCTGGCACTGAAATGTCCACAGTTGTTATGAGAGATAAATACTTACAAATGCCCTTTTTTCTTCCCCCCCAGCCTTTTATTCCTTATGAAGGAGGCCCTGGAAACAGAAGGAGGATCGATTAAGATGAGATGAAAGGATTAAAATTAGATAAGGACGAAGTTTTTTTATAATGAAGGTGGTGAGGCACTGGAACAGGTTCCCTCATCCCTGGAAACATTCAAGGTCAGGTTGGACAGAGCTCTGAACGACCTGGTCTAGTGGAAGGTGAAACAAGATGATCATTGAGGTTCCTTCCAGTGCCAACCATTCCGTGATTCCATGACCTGTCCCTTTTCAGGGATGTGCAGTCGGACTCTGTTCCCTGGGCTCTGGCTCTGCAAAGGACCAAGTTTCTGTGTGAGGCTCAGCCCAGTGCCTGGGCACTAAAAGGCAGCATCACCTCCAAGGAAGAGCAGAATGAGTTTTCCAGGCTGATGGAATTGCCAGCACTGGGCATTACATAAATATCACCTGCTGCTTTCTGGGTGTGTAAATCAAGACTGGATCCATTCTGAGTAAGAGATAAAATGTTATAAAATGCTGTACCTAGAAGGAAAAAAGAAGGTGAGAACTCTGTTTTTTTGCTCTCTGCAGCCTGGAGTAACAGCCCTCAGCATGGGAGCTATTTTATATAACAACATCTGGTTACAGAGTGCAAACAAACCAACAATTTACACAAGAGCATGTGAAAAGGTTTGATATATTGTGTTTATTTATGAAATTCAAAGATGTGTCTGTATTCAGTTTACATTCAAATATTCCCTATGCCCCACAAAGAGACCCCTTGTGCAGGCTGAAATAATTTCACTGTATTTACTCATGATGCTAAGCTAAGTAACCTCTAATTGTCAGACTCAGATTATACAGACATTAATTACAATTTCCTCATGGAATAGACAGATACAGCAATGTTTTCTGCAATAATTATCGGCAACAAATTCAGAACTGAAAAAAAAATCCCTCAATAAAATGTGAAAATTCTGTGGACAGCATTTGCATCAAAATAAATTTCTAGAACACCAACATAAAAAATGCAAGAATTAAAATCATGTTAACAACCCCAATTCTCAACTTTTAACATTTTTTATAGGGGAATACGAAGCTGCAAATGTGGAATGGATTGTTATGGTTATCCATTTTGATCTACAACATAATACCAACTAGAAGGAGTGTTTTATTACATTATTTCTACAGCAAAATTCACTTTTAAAGATATTCTCACTTCTCTATCACATCTGTCAGCAGCTGAGCTGTTCCAACAAAGTTTAGCCTTGCTGTTTAAATTTACAGCTCATTTCTGTTCTGCTTTTAATTTGTTTTATCAGTTAGTTTCAGCTACTTGGGCTCATAATTCCATGATTTGCTGAGCCAAAAGAGCCCTCTGCTGTTGGAGACCTACTTCCACCCAGGGGAACTTCTAACCCACAGCCAACAGTCCAGTTGCATAGAGCAGAAAAACAAGTTTTTAAGATTTTGAAAGGCAGAATTTCTTATGCTGGCAACCTTCTCGTAGCTGTGTTCTGAAACATTTCTAAAAGCTGCCAAGGAGTGTGTGGGTTGGCATTGCAAACACTGGCATTTCAGCTCTGGTGGGATTCAAAAATACTTTCTCCCCCATCTCCTTTCCTCAAATTTTTGAGTCTCAGATTTCACTTTGAACTCTTTATTCTTCAAAACAATATTGAGAAGGATGGCTCAAGCTGGGGTGTTGTGCTCAGTGAGAACCAGGCAGCCACAAGGTGTGGGTTTGACACTCAGAGACAAGGCAGATTCTGTGGCGTGGTAGGCTCTGTTCTGGACTCTGTCAGAGCATGATCACTTCATTCAGAGCAGGAGAAAGACATGAAGTTTTTAAAATGTGAGATGATAGTGCCTGCAAATGCCACCAAAGCTAGAAGCAGTCCAAAGGCTGAAGCTTTCCAGTTTATTTCCTCGGCTCTCAGGAAAGTCTGGCTCTCATTAGAAGTGTGGGAACACACCTTCAACAAAAGCTTTGCTACTGCAAAGTGAAAGCAATGTGCTGGTTGAAACTCCAGGTTTATGCTCTTTGAGCATTATCTGTGAGGTTTTTTTCTGTTCTGGCTGCTGCTCCCCTCACCCTGGTGGATCTGGATCCCCATGGGCTTTTCCTGGGGCTGCCAAATCCTGCAGAGCAATCCATGGTGAAAAAACAGGGCTCCTCCCTGGCAGGCACAGGGAGTGTCCCTCTGACCACCACAGGCATTTAGGGGCACCTCCAGGAAGAAAAGGAAGGAGGAATGCACAGGGCAAGCTGGCTGCAGACACATCATTAAGGACAGTCCTTGTTGGAGAGTAAATTCACTTTGTGGAAGCCAGGACTGGGTCATCCATTTCAGCAGAATGAAATGCTAATTTTGTCTGCACCAGATTTACAGCAATTTAAAGCTGCCCGTGCTCCAGCCTGGCAGGATCAAAGCAGCAGGCCCAGAGCCCTCAGCTGTGGCAACAGAGATGGGGCTCAGCATGAGCCACATTGGGGGTTGGATAAACGAGCAGGGATGGTCCTGGCAGCTGCTCTCATTAGTAATTATAATGAACATTTCTATGTAACCTCTTGTAAATGGATCCATGGAAATGGGGGTAATTTCAAAGACATGTTCAAGAGGCTGAAAGTAAATAGGCTCCCCTGAGACAGAGGCTGACCTTTGCTCTGCCACTGTCACCAGTGGAGATTTCTAAAAACCTCTAATTTTTTTTTTAGAGATTTCTAAATCTCTAAAAATATTCTAAAAGTGGACTCTGCTTTAGAGGGCCTCCTGCACTAATTGATGTCCAGTGGATCTGAACCTGGTCACCAGACCTCTCCCACCTTTTCCTGATGTTCAAAGGAGATTCCAGAGTCATAATCTCTTGGCCTGAATCGTCACAGCATGTGGATTGCACACATGTAACTAATTTTGTTAGGGCTCTGGATGCTGTTACAAAATCCCAGTTTGATTCTCTAATTAGCCTGTTCTGTTAATTAATTAGGTTTTTATAGCCATATTGTGAGAGAGTTTTCTCTAATAAACTTTTGTTTCAATTGGTCAGGTTTGTTGGATTTTGACAGAGAATATGGAGGCTGCAGAGATTTAAAATTACTGCTACAGATTTCCTTTCCCATATTCTTAATTTTATGAAATACAGATTATTGATGCTCTGGGTGAGGGACAGTGCATAGCTTGAACTGATTTGTTAACAGTCGATACAGAATTTATGTGGGCAGATACATCATAAGTAGCTCCGTAACCATAAAATATTATTAATTTTAAATTTTATTGCAATGGATTATTAAAGGGGTTTTTTTTCTCATTTTGAGAGAGATATTTGGCCTGAGATTTGAACACAGTTACTTGTTTGTGTCTGCACAATGACGTCCATTGGATTTTTGGGAAAATCAGGATCAGTGAAGCAAAGGTCCCTGGGGAGCTTCCAACCACCCCTGCCCACATGGTGAGCCCCCAATAACATACAAAGAGAAGAAAGAAGAGTAAAAAAAAGGAAAAATTACATCACAAAATGAGGGAAATGATGGAAACCTGGAGGCCTTCAAAGCAAACAGGGAATCACACTCCTGCAGCTGCTCTCACATGGAGATGCTCCCAGGCTGGTCCCTGTGCTCACTCACTGCCTGGATGGGGGATGCAGTAACATTTGTCTGGGCATCTTCTAAAAATTGCATTTACAGCTTAAATTAATCCATCCTCCCTGGGCTTGTCACAGGATAAGTGCTGGGGGGATCTGGAGAAGCAAACAGGTCTGGGTGGGAGAATTAATATCAATAAAAGCCAGAAGTAAGAAACTCCCTGAGACAGCATCTACCTGGACACAGAGGGACACTCACACCCTCCTGCTAATTTAGGATTATTATTATAACTCAGCTCATTTGCATGTTGTACTTGAAGGTCAGCTCTGCTGCTGTTTATTTGGTATCATGATCTGCATTTATTTAGATATGAAACCGGAGCAATTTGAGCTAATCTGTTCTGACCACTATCATGCAAATAGAAGTGCTAATCATTAACTATCCAGAGCCACACAGAAAGAAGAGTTAATTAATTGTAGCCACACACGTATCGACCTTTTATTTAGAAAAGCTGCATGATGACATCAGCCTTCGAGAATGTCAACAGACATTTTAAAGAGTTTCTGCTGCTTCTGTCCAATAGCATTCAGCTCCCCAGAGCTTCTGGAAAGGGAGTTAAGCATCCAATTATAACAATTTTTACCATCCAGATCATGAGCCAATTCTTCAGAATTAGCCTGAATTAATGATAAGTGTGGAGAAAGAGAAGTTACACTTCATTACCAGCTGCCTGTTTTTCTGGACAAACCCAAATCCCTGACCTCTGTTTTAAACCCTCATTAGCAGCATTTGCAGAGGAGGTCAGGCTGCTCCACACCCACCAGCAGAGCTCCTGCGGCACTTCCTCCTGGTGCTTCCTGGGCAATCCCTCTGCCATCCCTAAGGACAGGGATTCATGGCCAGCACCACCAAAAAACCAGCACTGGCACAGCCAAGTATGAGAAGTCCACAAATCTGATCCTCTCGGGGTGCTAGCCCTAAGCTCAGGAACTGAGGAGCTTTTGGAAAAGTAACTGATCTTCTAGCTTTCTTTAAAAATATAAGCGTGTATCACACTTGCTGTATGCAGAAAGTTATATTTTGAGTATAACTCAGAAATTTGCATGCCAAATTCCCCCAATTAGGGAAATGTCTTAATTTCAGTGAAAAGTATAAACATTCTTTGTTTGCCTCATTTTCTTTGGAAAGCAGCTTTTTATATGAATCAACTATAAATATAACTGGCACCTTACCTGTTCTTTTTTTTTTTTTAATTTTGTGGCAAAGAAAAACCATGATTATGCTTTTTCACCAGTTTAACCAGGAAATTTGCAGACATGAGACCTCAAAAGCTGTCATAGCAGGAGAAGGGCTCTTACAATCCCTTCTGTCAACCTGCCTGTAAAGCTTGTTGACAGTTTACAGGTTGTAGGTGCTTCAAGAAATTACAAACCAGAGTGAGTGCAGATGACACTACTGCAATAAATGACAAGAATATTCCTGCCTTCTCCTCATTAGGATGCTGGAGCACCATTCACAATCAACTTATTAATTATTATTCTTAATATAAATTAAAAAAACCCAAACAACAAAACCAGAATTATCTGTGTTCAATATATAAATGCATATAAAAGAACAAGTAAATAATTCTGATAGGTCTCCTCAGCTGCATAAAAATGAACACTTTCTAGGGAGAATAAATGGAGGAAGTGAGTTACAGAAAGTTTAAGCAACATGGACAGGTTCACACATCAGCTCCGTGCCAGAGTTCACAGCAACACTCAGCTCTGCTGTTCCTCAGCTTTCTGTGCTCATGGTTGGACCATGTGTAGTGCAAAGAAAGGAAAATATGCAAGGAACCCTCCTGTGCCTGGGGGAAAGGGAGTAACTTATGGAAACAGAAATCTTTTCCTCTCTCTTGAGTCTTAAATCTGATGTTTAAGAAGTGCAGTATTGCTGCTTATCTGTTGAAAGATGAATTTTCATCTTTGGTTGTCCAGAATTAATAGTTTCTGATAGTTTATGGAAGCACAACACTGTCCACTCTGAAGAGACCATGATCACAACCGTGCCATTTTAGACATTACTTTGTAGCACAGATATTTATTTTCTGACAAGGAACTGAAAGAGACTGACAGAGCAAGCAGAAATGTCTGTCTGTAAAGGCAGTGTTGCCTCAATAGATGGCTGTTTGGGCTGATAATAAAACCTCCTGAGTTTATCCCATTTCCTTAGAAAAACAGCTACTGGAAAAACTGGCACTGATAGCACCAACACGGTAATAAACAGAACCAGAAGCCACGTGAAACGATGGCACAGGCATGAAGGCCCAAGCTACCAAATAACTGGGTTGTCTGGAAGGGAATGGAGATAGAAATCCAGAGAATCACTAATTGAGGCGGCCTGAAGGAAGCTTTTTGGGGCTGCTGGAGCGCAGAGCTGGCCGCAGGCCCCGGCATGGCGGGGCAGGGCCGCTGGCGCTGCTGCGGCGCAGGAGCAGCGCTCTGTAAACACCATCTCATTAGAGCTTTTGGAGAGCAAAACCGCCGGGAATTCGAGCTGGCAGCGACTTTTGCAGCCAGCAGATTTCACATTCCTGGCAGGTCACGGAGGGATGAGGCTGGGGCTGTGTTTGAAGCCTGGCACGTGGTGCCCTCTCCGCTGTGGCTGTGGCAGGTGAGCGAAGGCCGGGCCGTTCCTGCGGCAGAGAGTGCAGAAATGATAAAAAGTATTGAAATAGAGGAAGTTTAAATGGATGACAACAGGCCCTTGCTTCCAGTAATCTTAGAAATTGCAAGGATTATTTTTCCAGTTTAATGTTTATCTGTGGAATTTGTCTGTCTGTCTGGAATTTACTGTGTCTTGCTTTGCCTTTTGCTACTCTACTGGCTTGTTTTAAGCTTCTGGTGTTTTCCAGGGTATTTTAAACATTGCCTTTTAAGTATTTTTTTCTTTTGTGGTGGTCTTAGACAAGTGGGCAGGAGGAATTTGCACGTGATTGGGCGAAATAGCAAGAAATAAATATTTTCCATTGCAATTACAAGGTTGGCCTCCTCCTGTAAATTATTTATGGAAAAATACACTTAATGCCATTACCCAGATTTTCCAAGATAAAGGAAGATGAAGCTAAAGTTGCTGCACTGTAATCCATTAGTCTGGTATGTGTGATGGATCACAGTCAGAAGTAAACCATGTAGAAAATAGCTGTAAGTGATACTCCAGCTGAACTTTTGGAGCTTATTTTCCACTACCAAGGTGTGGATACTTCTGGTAGAGCAGACAAAAACTTTCTAGGCACATCACATCCTCTTTCCCTGCCGTGTTATTGGGAGGGGAGTTTCCTTCTCCCTTTGCACTTAAGGTGAATAGATGTGGTTTAAATCAAACGTGCCTATAAAGCTCCATTCCAAGCGGGGATGTGCTGCCTTCCTGTCTGGGAGCTCACTCAGGAAGAGCTTTTGGCAGTCTGCCCTCCTGCCCTGCCTGGCAGCCTTGGGAGGGCTGTGCAAACCACACGCCAGAGATGTGGGTGCAGTACTTAAAGGAAGTTATAAAAAAGACAAGGAGTGAATTTTTACAAGAAAAGGTAATGATAGGACAAGGGGGAACAGTTTCAAACTGACACAGGAAAGATTTAGATCAGATGTTGGGAAGAAATTGTTCCCTGTGAGGGCGCCCAGAGAAGCTGTGGCTGCCCCTGGATCCCTGGCAGTGCCCAAGGCCAGGCTGGACATTGGGTATTGGAGCAGCCTGGGCTAGTGGAAGGTGTCCCTGCCCATGGCAGGGGTGGAATGAGATGATTTTTAAGGTCCCTTCCAACCCAAACTATTCTTTGATTCTATAATTCTTCTCTAGGGACTCGATGCTTAGGGCTGCTCATCACACTGAGTTCAGTTTTTCTTCATACCTTCAGTTCCCCTTTCCTAATTGGGTACCTTTGGTTCTCTTCCACACCTTCAAATTGGCATTTTTGCAAGAGAATTCCTGTGCTTGAGTTGCTCTGCAGCTATCTGTATGTTGAGAAATCAGCTAGCTAAAAAACCAGAAAATCATTAAATTTACCAGCACAGTTTTCCATCCCTGGGGTTATTAACTTGGCTGTGTTTTTCCTATTCAGCCAATTTTCATAACATGTGAAGGGAATTTATTTGCCATCTTGATTTTTCCATTCAGTTCAAATGAAATTCATCAGGAATTCCAACACCACTAGAGATGAGGGCACTGCAGATGGACAAACTTCCAGGAAAATGAGCAGACAGACAGCTTGGTGACAGGGCAACACAATGGGACAGGCATTTCCAAAGAATCTACTAAGTAAATTATCTTCCAAGGGGCTTGAGGGAGTAAAAATGAAAAAAAAAAAATACTTCGTAAACAGCTTGGATTTGTTGGAGATGATCCAGATGTATAGGAAGGGTGTGGAATTTTTGTTAAACTCAGTTTTCAAAGGACTACTCTCTAATGACTTCTACAATTTATAAAACATTTTGACCTCATATGACTGTAATCTCATCTAAAATACATGAAAAGTACCCTTAAAACCTAAAGCTGTCACTGAGCATTAAATAACCAAAATTTGCGAGTCCATGATGGAGTTCTCTGGAGAAAGAGGAGCCACGTTTTCATTTTTCCTCTGCCGGCAAAGAGGCCTTCGGTAAGGTTCCTGCAAATGATCTGGAGCCTCTTGTGAGTTTCTGCCCAGATTTTGTCTGAAGTGAATAAAATACAGATGATGAATGCATTTGAAAATGCTTGTTTCTATTTAGAAAACACATCCTATTTAACACAGCTCCAAACCACCTGTGAAATGAGATGGGGAAGATAACGATGGGACAGTGTTGGCCTACACAAACACCAGGCCAGCCTCGAGGCTCAGCTCTGCACGTCCCATTCCCCAGGCTGCCAGCCTTGCAGGAGATCTGCTGATGCCATTCCCAAACCACTGCAAATCTGAAATCTCCCATGATGTGGAGCCCTGAGCTTGGCTTGGTGCTTCCTGTAGGCAGCAGCAATGGGGCAGATCCAGCTGCCTCTTCATCCCGAGCTGCTCCTTCCTCAGGACACCTGTGGGGAATGTGCTTTTCCTGTGCCACAGCTGGATTTGCTCCCGTGGTTCCAAGTCCACAGAGCAGTGCAGAGCCTTGGAATGTGCCTTGGCTGCTCTGGACACAGCTGCAAATCATGGGATAACCCTCTGGAACAGTGCTCTGGAGGAGTGTGGCTTCTTTTATTGAGAGGAACCCTCAAAACTTTCAGAAGCTTAAAATTTCCTGTCTGGAAATTTGCAAATTGCATTTGGCTAATTGTTGGAAATCTGGGAAAGTGGCACTGGGAGCCTCTTTGACTCTATAATACCTCACCATGTGGAGAAGAACCTTGGTCCTTGCTCAGCCTCTGGGCTCAGCCTTTCCCCTGACATGCTACTCTAAATATCATAAAATATCCAGAAGAGAAGGCCTTTCCCAAGGTAAATGTGTGGGGACCATGGGAAGGAGAGAAAGAGAAGATCATAAGCAATAAAAGCACAGCATCCCTAAAATGCCAGGAAAACGTTGAAATCGCTTCCTGCCAGTTTTGTTATCAATCCAGTTATAGCAATAAAAGGGAATAAGAAACTCCCTTGTCTAGGTGCTGATCAAAGGAGCCAGCAGCTCTTCTTCCTGTTAGTCACAAGTGGTTTCCTTTCAAAAATATTATCATTGTTCTGAGATAAGGATGTAAGTCCTGATGGATGCTTCTGGAAATTACTCCCTACTTCGCTGACAAGCTTATCTGGCCTCAAGTGAGGCCGAGATATTTTACTTGGACTGAGCTTGCCACAACCAGTAGGAAGCAAACAAAACCATATCTGAACTGCACTGTGGGAGGCATTTGGCTAAATTTCAGTGTTTCCAAAACCGAATTCAGTAACCTAAATGATAATGACACTCTTTAGGGTAAAACTCTGCTGGAGTCAATAGTATCCCTAACACTGCTGATCCCACTAATGAGCGGGATATACAGCCACGCTGTGAGAAATGCACTCTGTCTTAGAGATCTCATACTTTTAACACACAAAGAAGGTTGAAAAAGGGAGATGCTGATGTTCTAAAGAGCTCTTTGAACCCAAGCTATTCTATGATTTCTGGAAACAAAATACTTTGGATTAATTTTAAAATGTAAAGTAATTTTTATATCCTGCTTTTTTTTGGCAGAATTAGTGCCAAGTCCTATGTGGAAAAATGTATTAGTTCTTTTCAAACTTTATAATTTATGTTATGCCACCTATTAGTAAGAATCTGCATAGCATTAAAGCTTCAGTGTGCCTTTAAATCCTATCATTGCACCTCTCAAAGAGCCTTGTCCAGCAGGCTGGCACAAGCCTTTTTTTAATGGCTACAAGTTAAGTTCAAATGAGTTTATTACACAGCTGTGAAATTATACTGGCATATCCAGTAATGTCTGACACTTATAAGTGAAAACTCATTTCATTGCTTTCCTTTCCCATTAATTCTTGCATTTTCCCTGTTTTCATAAGTGAATGCACTGTGGAAGGTACTTCCAGCATATTACCAAAAATATGTGATTATGGAGATAAAATCAGCTCAATCAAACATTGGCTATAAACATCACTAAATTAATCAGCTTGGGTTTGGAATTAAGCTAGGCAGAGACATTGTCATCATATGAAAATATTGCATTACATTAAGTATTTCTTCACCCAAAGTAATCCCAGCCATGAATACTGCTTGTATCTGAAAGGAATAATTCCTGGCTCTTCTGCCTTTAAAACACAATCCTTGAATATAGAATTTTAAGGACTGCTCTCCAATGATGTGTTTGCCAGCTCTATCACATCTAGCATAACAAAAATTACATCATTTATGTGCCATCTTCAGTTCCCACTGGATTTTAATCTATGACTTCCCAGACTACATTTAGGCTGTGTATATTGAAGAAATCCCAGGAAAAAATGACCTTTCAGTCGGTCTCAGACAAACTCCACGCTGCATTTCCCTGCTGCTGCCTTGGATGTGTTAAACATGCTGCTCACACTCCACATGGCACATGAACAGCAATTTCAGTCCAGGAAATACCAGACTGAAATGTGAGAGTCGTTACTTTTTGGGATTCAAATGTTGGCAGGTAGATGATGTCCACGGGGACTTGCTGGAAGTGGCTGTTTTCATCCAAGTGAACCAAAAAGGGACGTTCCAGACGGGCTGTGAGAACAGCGGGGGAATTTCATCCTATTTTCTCCAACTGTTCCATATAACCACTGTCATCCTCTCATCTGTTGTCTCACCGCTGCCTCAGTTTTACAGTTAAAATAAAATTTACATGATAAACTTGCCCATTTTTGGACAATGCAAACAACTCTAAGGCACTGACTAGTGCAGAACTACAACCTTTCCAATGCTGATGAATCAACAAAATACAAATAGTATTAGGAAAAAAGGAAATATTATTTCTCCTTTTTGTAGTGGTAGCATTAGAGAATTTTCAATCCCAAGGCAGCCTCTTCAGTCCCTTTCCTAGTGATAATCCTGCTGGCTTTGGTCCAGCAGTGGCTGCCAAATGCCAGGGCAGTGTGTTGTCAACACAAAATCTACAGACATTCTGGGACGTGAAGAAATGTAGCTCCCATAATGATAAAAAAAACCCAAAAAACTATTACATTCTCTGCAAAAATGCCAGAAATTCCTTTTTAGTTTTGTTTGTGTCACTGGTTAACTTTGCCTTTCTTAAAATTCTGTTCCTTCCCATGTGTTCAGCACAGAAAGAAAAAGTAAAGAAAACTCTGGCTAAGTGTATGTAGAGAATCTTCATTTCTCCAGCAGAAGGGGGCTCATGCAGATGGATCTGATCTAAATATCCCCAAATAATAATGACAGTGGGTGCAGTCTCTATTTGGCATTCACAGCATCTGTGCCATGAACTGATCCATCACTTTGAGATGCTCAAAACATGAAAATCCCACAATTCCATTTCTGGCTCAGAAAAAAGGTTCATATAGTGAAAATTATATCACAGCACAGGAAAGTACAAGAGAACAAGGAACTTTTGTTTCCATGGCAATCCAAGCTCCTTCTCCAGACACAAGCACAAAGGCAATATGCTGAATGATTATCTGAAGGTCATGTTGTTCTTAGGAGAAAAAGTTAGGGAGAATGCACTGGGATGAATTCCCCAGCCAGGATGCACACTGCATTTCTAACCGGTTAAAATAAACAGCTGCTGAAGGAAATAATTGCCTTCATTAAGGCCATCAGTTTGTTTTAAAATCTCTTTGCCCAAAGGGAACAGCGGGCTGCTCAGGAGGATATTTTGTACCATTATTTGATATGTTCAGAGACAAATTGTGAGATTCTGGGTATATTTGGCATCCCTCACCTGGTAAAATAATTACATTCCCTTTAAAGTTAAATGTATCTCAAAACTGAGTAAAATATCTCCATGTAAGAGCTTGTTTATGTTTCCAGTAATTTTTTCTGTGGTAAGAACCACTCTTTTAGGGCTCTGCCTTATCAACAAAGCAAACAGGGCTTTAAATGCCAGGATACCCCAGGGATACACTCAGGGTAAGCAGGTGAGCAGAACCTTAGTACCTGTCTCTGTCACCTGTGTAAGAAACAGGCATCAAAGAGCCACATAAATGTTCAATGCAGTTTACTTTGTGTTTCCCAGTGTCAGTTTTAGGTTTCTATTTCCTCTGTGATGGTTTGACCTTGTTGACAGCAGGGCTAAATGCTTTATGTGGCAAAGAAAATTACTTTAGAAAGTGTGATTCTCTTTTCTTGCTCCATTCTGTGCTTCATGATTTACTACAGAGCTGAAGTACAAAGGAACAGAAACTTCACTGGTGCTTAGGAAGAAAGTTATTTTTAGAGTCATTTTGTTGCCAAAGCATATAGAAACCTTATGTGCTACCTCAGAAAGTTACCCTGGAACTACAAGGAAAACAGAGATGCCTGGTTTTTTGGGTTTTCTTTCCAACCACCAAGCTTTGCTCCCACTAAAAGAATGATGTACATTCCAAATGAGAAGTTGTAGGAGTCACTAAGCTGTTTGAAGTTGAATTAAACCTAAATGTGTGCTCACTGCTAGCTTAGTATGAATCCAAATTAAGATCCTCAACAAGGATTGTGCTTACAGGTACAACTTTACCTCTCCTCAGTGAAATATATTCCTGAATCTGCTCTGTCCAGAGTCATTTACCTTGGAAAAGATCTCTAGGACCACCGAACCCATCCATTCCCCCAGCACTGCCAATCCCATCACTAACCCATGTCCCCAAGTGCCACATGCACACAGCTTTTAAATCCCTCCCGGGATGGGGACTCCACCACTGCTCTGGGAAGCCTGTTCCAATGCTTGATCACCTTTTCCATGATGATACCTCCCCAAATATCCACTCTAAACCTCCCCTAGGAGGGAGGTTGCCAAGGGATAAGGAAGAGCTGGGAGTGCCTCTTTTTCCAGAGGTGGTGTTGAAATTGGATTGAAAGAGGTGCCTTGAGAAGTGTTAACCCATCTTAGACAGCAAACCATCATCTTCCAAACAAATTCTCCTTGGGAACAGAGGGGGAAACCGTGCTCATTTGCAGACCACAGCATGTTGTGTTTCACAGCAGCAGGACAAACATTTAGAGCAAAGTGTGGAATGACTTACACACTCTCACATCATTTCAGAAGGGAGGGTGATGCTCATTACAGTTGTTTTCTACAAAAATCTGAGTTTGCTTTATCTCCTTCCACATCAACTGCAGGTTTTTACAAGCTGTTGTGATACCTCCCAGGCAAAAGAAAAGGAACAGCCTTTGGGCCCAGAACATCTGAGCCCTCAGTGAGCTTAATAGTTCTGTGCCACTCTTAGAAGAAAAACTTCCTTTCCTGTAAGTTGTTTCTAGGATGCTGGCAGATAAAAGAGTAGTAAAAACATTTTATGGTGAAGCAGATCAAAAGTCTGCCTACAGATAGTTTTTTTGTGTGGTCCCAGCTCACTGAATTCATGCACATCCCAAAAAGAGGGGTGGATCTGGAAGGGGAAGCAGTGAATCCATACTCACACCCACAGAAAGTATTAAAACCCTAGAGAAACAAATACAGGGGAGCTGGTTATTTGCACAGGTTGATACCCAGGAATAGCTATTGATTGGTGTGTTTGGATGAATTAATCTTTCTGAAGGTAATTAGAGACAGAGAGAAAAGAGGGAGTTATTTGTGGTGACTGCAGGAGGTGGAGTTTGGTGCTGCCTGATGTCCTGCAAAGTTCTTCCCAGTGGAATGTAAAATTTCCCCAAATCCCATTCCTCAGGTCTTTACGGAAAGTACACTCAACTTTGTGTTTTATGAAAATGCTTCTTGTTGTGCTTAAAAATGTAAATACTCATCTCTGTGTTCATCTTTGAGCATTATAATGAGATAAATAATGATTTGCAGCTAAAGCTCCTCTAGTTACCAAAAAAACCACATCTTTAATGATGTCATGGAAAAGTTTATTTTTCTACTACTTCTCTAGGTGTGAGAGTGTTCATAATATTTTCAGAAGACTGGCTGTGCTGCAAATGGCAGCAAAATTAAACACATTTAAGGCAGGAGAGGACTGGGTGCTCTGGAAAGGGAAAACAAAGTAAAAATATCTGTGAAATCACGAAGAGATTTCCAGGATATTCAGCCTGCTCCACGCACGATACCCAGTGGGACTTAGCTCCCACACTGCACCCAGAGGCAGAGGTGACAAAGCCATCTATAACAGATAAAAGGGTCTGAAAATGTGTTTTCACCAAATAAAGTTTGTTTATACCTGTATAATTCAGTAAAGCTGTGAAAAAGAAAAGTATATTTTATTCTAGTTTTAAAAAGGAAAATTCCTGTGTTTAAAATAAAAAGATGCACAGTTTTCAGACTCAAAGGAAAAAAAGTGAAAATTCAGGATAAAAATACAATTGTAGTTTTTTAAAAGGAAGGACAACAGACACAATATAATTACTAAATTCCTTTTGGGATAGCAACTAAGAAAGCAAGGCTAATCATTGCATATATGGGACGGGATCACCCACTGCCTGGAAACCAAATATATTAAAAAATACAGGTACAAGACAGGAAACGATGCTTATTATGGTATTAAAATGATGAGAAGCACACAAAAAATGTGAGCACAAAGCCAGAATAAGGACTGGGGTAACAGATGTAATGCCTTCTCCCAGATGACTAGACCGTGGCAAGAAATACAATATACATGATGAAAATATAAGCTGGTATTTTCAACACAGGAGTAAGAATTCATATTTCATGTGAGCCAACAGTTGCATATTTCCTTCAGCACTGGAGGTTATTTTAGAGGTATGAAAAAGATGAAAGATAAGACTTTGCTCTCAGACAAATCGATTTCCTTAACGACACTGGGTTGTGTGTGTGTAGCACGAAACATCCTGGTCTGCTGGGAAGATGTTGCAGTGAGAACAAATATCAGGATTATCCCAAAAACAGTGAGAAAAAGGGCCACAGATGAACCATGCTCTCCCTGGTTTTCATCTGGGCTGAATCCAGGGAGCTGCCATGTTCCCCAAGAGAAGCCTCTTATACCTTGGCACATGATATGTGTTGGGTTGTATCAGTCATAGATAACTTACAGAAGTTGCTATAAAATAATAAGTTACTGCAAAGTGTATCTAAAGCTGTATTATTTAAATGATATTATTTAAACATGATGTAAGTAGCTACAAATTAATATAACTTTATATATAAAATATAGTTTTATATCTGGAAACTAAGTTAGATATAACTTTTTAGGTCATATATATGCAAATTAATAGAAACAAGGCAGGCTGAGATTGGTGCTGGAGACGAATCCTACTTTGTAAAAGTTAAAAGGGAAAAAAAAAAACACCACGAAAGGGAACAACTTCTCTGGAATGAGGATTATTTGCCACAGCCCCACATCCCACGTATCCCCCCGGGTGCCCAGAGTGGCAGTGCCAGCAGATGACCCCTGCCCGGCTCCGGCTCTGCGTGCCCACCCCCATCTCCCAGGGGAGGGAAACACTTTGGACCCGGGCTGGGAGGAGAAGGCTGCCTGCCAAGTTTACTTTCCTTGGAATAAGCGCTGCCTTGGATGAGCTGCGCGCAGGAGGAGCGGGGAGCGCGGGGACTGAGCGGAAACTGTCGCGGAGCTCGGGCTGGGGGACGGAGCGGCCCCGAGAGCTGTGGGGCAGGGCAGGAGGGCGGCCAGCCGGNGAGCTCTGCTCGCCCTCTCTCCGAGAAAAGTCCCCGCACTCGCGGAGGAGGCTCCTGCGATGGTCGCCCGTGGCCATTCTCGGCTCTGGCTCCCTCTCTGCACCTTTGGGCTGGCGCTGCTGGGGGAGGTGGCCCGGGCTGTCCCCATGGACGATCAGGATTACTACCTGCAGGAAATCACCAACAGGGATCATTATTACTCCTTTCCATATCCTGGGGAAGAGTTCTTTCCTTTCACGGAGCAACCCGGAGAGGGAGGACCTATCCGTGCGGCACAAACAGAGGAGCACCCAGGGTTCAAACCGAGCAGGAAGGAGTTAAAACAGAAGAAAAACAACAAAAAAGGAAAATCCATTATTGAAACGCCACCAGGTAACTTTCCACCTTCTCCTCCAGAGTTTGGAGCCTGCTGAATCTCACGCTGACTGTGACTTCTAGCATTAATGAATATCCAGTTAATGGCAGTCTCGGTAATAATAACAATAAATGCAGTTGTGGTGATGATGATGACAACACATTAAATTTTAATATCCCGCAGAACAGACCTTTTACAGACTTTTTAACTCTTTCCCTTTCGAGGAAAGAGATTATTTCGGAGTCGGAATGTATTGATTCTGCTGTACTCGTCTGTGGACTTTCCCTTCTTAATTATTCTTAATTACACTTGGCAACTGGCTTGCAGTGAAAGCTGCTGTTCTATAAGCAAAAGAACAGAGAGAGATTTCACAGTCAAAGGTGATTATATATAGTGACATCTCACCTTATCCCCTGTCACTTTAATCTGAGAGGTTTCTGAATTAATTTCACTTCTAAGCCTGCGAATTTCTCTGAGATTTCACTTTGAAGCCCCCCAGAGGAAGATATGTAAACAGAGATCTTCCTGTAAAAGGCTAAGCCCTAACAAGTTCAGTTTAATTATTGACCCATAAAATAAAGAAATTAAACGGCAACAACAATGCCTTATAATAAAGCGGACACCCTTAATTCCATTTTCGAAAGTTTGCAGAAACCTGATCAGCCTTTACCACCCATTATAGCCATTAACACCTAATTGCACCACTCCAAAAGAGTAATTTCTTACTGTGTTTCCTGATTGTCTGGTAGGTACTTTACTGGTTTGGCATACTTAGGAGTGAGTTGGATCCATGGAGTTTAGAGTTTTAAAATTTGGGGCCAAATCTCGCTTCCCTACAGCTGAACTCCCCTTTACTTCAGGAGGAAATTTCATGTTAGTGAGTGAGGCATATGGCACAAAATTTGTGATTTAGAGCCATGAGTGCAGCAAAACAGAGGATATGGGCTTGTAGAATGGCTTCAACTTTGTCCAGTTACATCCAGCAGATAGCAAACAAAATATTTTAAATTTACTGTTAACACTAACTGAATTAATTAACATTTGAGCAGCAGAGGGATGGGCTTTTATACTAATAAACAGTGAAAAGAAAATGTAATTTCTCACATCTAGAAAACCATTTGTGGGGCAGGCAGCATGGCTTGCCAGGGTAACTCAAGGCAGAAGTCAAGGGTGATGATGGCAAATGCATCTTGTCTGGGAGCAGAGAAGTGAGATGTGTCCCTGTCCCCTCAGGGACCAGCAGCCATGCAGCAGCTTCCCAAGGGGGTGATACCAGCTCAAGGACTGGCTTCTCAGGTTTATTACCTCAGTATGGTCATTGCAGCCTACGTGAGACCATCTGAGAGTGTTCTTGTGTCAGTGTGTCATTCATTTGTTTTTTAAATTAAGGAAAAAAGGCTCCGCTTTCCACCTCAGCTGACGGAATCAGGCAGATTATGACAGGACAAGGGGGAATCACTTCCCACTGCCAGAGGGCATGGTTAGATGGGATATTGGGCAGGAATTGTTCCCTGTGAGGGTGGGCAGGCCCTGGCACAGGGTGCCCAGAGCAGCTGGGGCTGCCCCTGGATCCCTGACAGTGTCCGAGGCCAGGCTGGACATTGGGGCTGGGAGCAGCCTGGGGCAGTGGGAAGTGTCCCTGCCATGGCAGGGGTGGCACTGGATGGGCTTTTAAGATCCTTTCCAACCCAAACCATTCCATAAATTTATGACCATGGGAAACACTTGGCTTTTAAAGCTCTGTAATTAGGCAGCAGATTTTTGATTCCTCATTGTGGTGGAGACAATAAAGATTTCCATCCTTTGGTGGGATGTTCTCTGGTTCATCTCTGCTTTCACCTTTCCTGTTGGCTTTTTCCCAATTCCTCCAGCATTTGGGAATTCACACTTGCTCCAAACCTGACAGTGATGAGAATAGAATCCAGTCCTTGAAGGCAAAGTTCATTTATCTTTACAGACTTGCATCTTCCTTGTTCTCCTCTTGCTGCACTGAGCACAAGGGCAGAGGCTCCTGATGCACCCCCAAAAGCTGCTGGAAGTGGCTCAGTCCCTCCTTCCACAGCACGTTTGGGCTCTTTGGATACAGATGAGCTTTAAAGCTTCCACCAGCCATGTGCAGTAATGTTTCAAAGCCTCTGAGCTTTTAAAAAAATCTCCCAAGGTACAAGCAGCAACTGATCCCCTCCACCAAACTCCTTCTCCTTGATCTAGGATGTGGGTGATTGACATCAACTCAGCAAATTTATGTATATGGGAAAATTCAGTGAATTTCCCTGGGAGCAGCTGGACAATTTTGACTCCAATGGGATAATAAGCCCTGAAGTGAACACCCAGTGAAGAGAACAGTCCCCATTTGTTACAGATGTCAGTGAAAACAGGACGGTTTTAGCAGGAAGTCTCAGGCAGTTTGAGCTGCAGTGTTAAAAGTTCTGGCCATAATATTTAAAATTTCTCCTTCCTCCACACCCAAAGGCAGGCAAGGGCCAGGTCCTGCCAGGGCAGTAACTCTGATGCTTAGCCCCATGGCCCCATGTCACCAGGGATCAGTTTGGTATGAAGATCTGAAAATCTGACCCTCACAGAGATATTTAAATATTGATACATCCCTACATTGACTCACATGTGGATGTTAAGAGGCCAGCTAGAAACAATATCAGCTGTCAAACAGGTATCAGTGAATAATAACCATAAATCTGGCTGGGTAGGGATGTGTGTTGTGCTTACATGTACAAAACTGTGTTTATGCATCTCTCCAGAAGTGGAATTACTTTATTGGACATGCAGTAAATACCAAAATTTGGGGTTTGTGAGGCTTGCTGGCAGCCAGGACATGTGGGAATAATTAGTTGTAACAAACAATAGCCTGGCTGGGAGCTGGGATGGAGGAGGAGGAGGAATGGGAATGTGTGATGTGCCCTTTGGTTGAGCAGCTGGTCCTGATCAGCCCCAGCTTTGAATCAAAGTGGAAATCAAATGGAGCAGTCTCAAGGACATGGCACTAAACAGATGACACACACTCAATTTATTTCAGCTAATTACTGGAGGTGGCCAGAATATAGATATTTGCAGTCTGTGAAATATTAATGTAGAAAGAAATCCAATTGATGCCAGTGGGTTTGCAATATTTTGTTTAAAATATTAGAATCAATATTTGCAAATACTCGATCCAGGTAAAAGTATCAATTGCCTCCTTGCTCTTTAAATGCCTCATAAATTAAGTGGTACTAGGTCAGCCTTGGAAGGCAAACAGTTGGATTGACAGGTTTTGTGTGTATATACAGATTTCCATTTTCTAATTCCATCCTTGTTTGTATAGGCCTCTGTCCAAAGCCCACTCAAATCAGTGGAAAGAGTCTTGTTAACATCAATGTTTTGCTTTTATGAGGCTTTTAATAGAGTTTGATATATGGTGCCTCAGCTTCCATCTGTGGGGCAGATCCCTTCAGAGTGTGGGGGTCTGACTACGGGCAAAAATTCATCATCAAGAGATTTATGGGGCTGAGGTGCCCAATAACACTCCTCAGTGTGGCCCAGATCTGCCACAATGAAGTCTGTAATTATTTTGATTTGACTTACAAAACTTAAACTTGTAGTTCTTTCTCTGGCCATACCTCAATTCTGAATGCATTTAGAAAATAGAGTAATATTTATTTATATGGCAGTGCTCAAAGCAGGGCTTAGAGCACATTTGTTCTGTATTTCACAGCTCTCCCAGTGTTTGATCTCTGCACAGCCCAACATTTGTCTGTGTTTAGCAATCAGGGTTTCCTTTGTCTCATCTTATTTGGTGCTTTCCACAGGCTTGATGAAACTCCTCTGAATGGTCACTGTTTACTTGCCCCATATTTGTTTATTTTTCTGCAATGCTGCCATTGTTCAACAATGCAATTTTTAAGAGTTTTGGTTTGTTATTTCTTTTTAATTCATGCAGTGCATAGGATGGGTCAGGTCCTCTCTGGGACATGTGTGAGGAGGAGTCAGTAAGGGAAGGCAAGGAGAGGATAAAATGGACAGAACAAGCAACCATGGAAATTATCCCTCAGAAGGAGTTTGACTTGATAAAAACAGACTGATAGTACTTTAATTGAGATGTTTATCAAGACAATGAAAGTTTGGAGGGAGATCAATGAGTGAATGAGGAGGGAAAGCTGAATCACAGGGGTGCTATTCAGGAAAAACTGGAGATATTGTGGTGCGAAATGGGGGCGGTGATGTGACAAGTGTCACATGGGAGGTTTGTGGTGTTACTGGCGTTCACCAGAAAGGAGAAGTGAGAGGGTGACACATAAGGCATTGAACTGACAGCTGAAAGCACTTCAGAAGTGGTCACCAAAATACACCAGCACATCATTTCTCGTGTGCTGGGTAACCCCAGTGCTGCTCTTTTCTAGTCCTTTGGTACCCCCTCTGTGAAACCTTCCCTCTCTGAGCAGCCCAGAGAAAGAGAAGCATTCCTGTGACCTAGAGCATAGCTTTTAATTTTAAAGCTTTTGCTTAAACTTCTTATAATAGGGATTTTTAAGAATGAACTTGCTGGCCCTAGGTGGATAGCTCATGAATTTTAATATGACCTGTATTGCATCCTAATTGCCATATGTGACAAGCAAAGATGAAAACGTGTGGCTTTTAATGAGCTTTCTTTCATCTACCAGCCTCTATTTTCTCCTCAGCACTTCTAAAATATGTAGGATAGGGAAGTGTTCACCATTCCATTTAAAAGCTCATTCTTTAAAAAATGTCACAACAAAAGAGGACAAGGGATGACTAAGAATGAATAATGAGCAGTACCCTCAAAATTGGCCAAACCTTTTTGATTAGCATCATTCCTTACCCATGGCTTCAATGAATAATGTATCATGAGAAAGAAAATAATGGGAATAAACACATTTGATTATGCCAGAGAAAACCACTCTCAAAGATAATTCTTCCAGCAGCCTTCTCTGAATTCAACCTCATGTTTAAGATGAGAAAAATGTCTCTTTAAAAAAACCTCTTTAAAAAGGGGGATGATTTTATGGAATAGATTTTTAATAGTCTGAACCTGAGCCTAGACTTGCTCCTGAAATGCTAGCACAATATGAGACACTCATTAGCTGAATTCAGTCTTGGGGTTTAATGTTATTATCTGTTCAGTGAGCTGGCTAGGCAGGTCAATCCCATGGCTCACAACCAAATTTCACTTATTTCTTTTGGGTTTGGAATGAACATTTCTGTCAGCTATGTGAACTTTGAATTTGTCAGAAAGATGAAGTAGTAGAAGTAGAAGCTGTGGTACAGAAGAAGTAATTTCCTGAATTTTCAATATCTGAGCTGGGATTTTTAAGTCTTGCCCAATTCACTGTCTGTGTAAAAAGGAAACTACCAAAAGATTGGTGGTCTGAGCACAGAATTGGGATTTAAGTGACACATTCACGCAGTGGTTTCTTGTGATTTTATTGTTATTATGCAAAGGATGCTCTAGATTTGGTCTTGCCAGGCCTCTGCTGAGGTGATGTCTTGTGGGATTATGTGCTTTATGGAAATATAAATATGGGCCTTTAGCACTGGGTACTCAAGGAAAATGGGAACAAGCAAAGCTCTGATCTAGTCAGAATTACTTGCCTTTTAAAATGCCCTTTTAAATTCAGTGCCTGGACAGTGAAATGAGGATGTTCAGAGGAAGCTGTGGGCAACCCAAAGATAGGTCTCCACCACTGCTGCTCTCTGATTACTTTCCTGATGACAATTCCTGAGCCACAGCTCACTGAGTGCATTTGTCTCTTTCAGGGTCAAGCCTTGCTCCTCTAGAGTCTTCTTCTGGCTATTTCAGCTTCAAAAGGTGTTTGGTGGGGTGTTTGCATATCTAATCAAGCAATGAGAAACACATTAAACCATCAGTAAAATACACTGCAATGTTAATTCATTGCTTCAGATGCAACCACACTTATAATTTCCTTGTGGCACAGCAAGAGGAACATTTCTGATTCCATTCCCCTGTGGTTTTAACATCCCACTGTGGGCAAGAACAGGGTATTCTGCAAGTCTGCTGTGTGCTGGAAGGGATGGAGCACTACCAGAGAGGAGCAAGGCATTTTCTTCTTCCTGCACTCACCAGGGAGTGCTAAATCAACTTGACAGGTGTAAAAGGAAAACCGTTTCTCTTTTCTACCCATAGCTAAAAATGGCAACAAAAAAAGAAGGGTGAGAAAAACAAGAATAATGAAGAGATGCCAGATGGTGACTCAGGGAGTCAGAGTGTCTGTGAAGGCATCACAGGAAGTGTGTGGGGATCACTTGAGGCATCTTCAGGGCTCTCGGGTTTAGCTGTTAATGTCTCCAGCCCTGCTTGAATTGAATTGTATAGGATATTCTCGTGAGTCTGCTGACAGATATCTAAAGTCCTGTTTTGGACATAAAATGCTTCCCTTGTGGTGGGGAACATCCTGGTGGTAACGAGCAAGGCTGTATTATTGTGGGTTAAATGGGGACTAGGAAAGACAAAGGTTTCATTCCTTATTTGCTCAGTGATTTACATCATTTTTCTAAACAAAAAAGGCTTTAAAGACTTTCTGATTCTGGAGGGGTGTTTAAAGGAGCTGTCTTATAAATGGGAATCAGTCCCAAGACACTGTGAAGTATATTTTATAACAACACGTTTCGAAGAATTACATGAGATTTACCACTCTGTCAGAGGTGGAGAAACTCCTTTTACTCTTGGCTTAGGAAGAGTGAATCATTTCCTATTCTGACACACAAATGCCCCCCAAACCTGCACTGCCTGGACTCTGTGGGGCTGCATCACTGGGATTTGACATTGCAGAAAAAAAAATCTGATAATAATGATAATATAATAAAATGATAATTAAAAAAAAAAAAAAATCTGGCAAGCTTTGGAGCACCACAGTGACTTCCAGTAGCTGCAACTCAGGGCTGGAGCTGAGCTGATTTAGGAGTGAAAGTGCCCAGATACAGGATTAATCTTCTGTTTCTGAGTGGTTGTTTACCTGTAAATGAACAGGTCTGTAAATAATAGTAAATAATAGTAAATGATAGTTCTGCTGCTGCTCTCACACAAGCATTAGCAGGATGCTGTAATTGCAAAAGTGCTGCTGCATCCAACAGGCCAAGAAAGGAATACAGTGAAAGTTGTGTGCACAAGTTAAATGTAGTTCATAGCTGCATGTCTTTTTAATGCTTTCTGCTCCACATTGTATCTGCTCTGTAGTTTCTAGCCACTGACACAGAAAATGTTACTTTCAAAGTGTACAGTGGAAGTGATTAAATGAGCTTTTTTTATTGGGGAGGTTGATTGCTTAGAGATTTATTTTGTGGTTTTTTTTTTTTTTGTTTTAAATTAATTGCCAGACAGACTTCTTGTGTGACTATACGTCAGCCTGGGGCTGCTGGTGAATTATTTGAGGTATGTACCTGGCAGAACTGTTCTCCTATAACCAACATGATTCCCAAACACCAAGTTCAGCTAACAACACAACTGAGATCTTCATGAAGTTGATATTAAAGAATTATGTGTATATCTATAGTTATAACTTAAAAAATATGGGAATTTTGAAAATTCTGCAGTGGGACTTGGTTGGGTAAAGCACCAGAGTCCTCTGTTCATGATGATTCTTTCTTTTGGACCTCAGCTGCTCATTCAGGCAGTGGCTGACAGACCTTCCTAAACCTGATTCTCTTGCTTAGATTGTGAGGCTTGAGTGCTGTAGATGATTTCTTCCTCACTCTCCAATAAATCCCAAATTTAGTGCTTTTCTGGTTGTTTCCCTTCATTTTGGCTCTACAGGACTAGTGCATCGGGCTGGGATGTAGAAGAGACCCGGAGGGGGAAGCCCAAAAGTCCCTGCTTGTCTTCCAGGAGGTCTGCAGATCCCATTGTCCCCAGGTTTGCTTTTTAGCTGTTTCCTCATCTGAACTTTAGAAAACAAAGCAGCCTCCCATTTCAAGGTAGATGTGTCTGACAGGGGAGCTCAGAGCAAGGCTGAGCATCCCCTTCCTTTTCCACACCCAGGATTTAAGGGAAATGCTGAGCCCATCAATCATCCCGGTGTGCTGGGACAAGGCCTTGTTTGCAGTGGCAGCAAACTGAAACCCATCTTTCTCTCTCTTTCCCAGAAAACAGAATGTTTTTATGTTCTCCCCTTCAGAGATAGAGTGGTTTATGGTGACAGGTTTATGGCTCCTCATGACTTTCAGGGTGCTCCTAAAACATCTGTCAAAGGGAACAGTTCAAAGTATGTTGGCAGAGCTGATCTCAGACCTGGATGTCAGCATTCCCTACACCACGGGTACAACAACCCCTTAGGCCAGATTTGGCTCTTTCCCTACCTCCCAAGATAATTTTCAATGGTGTAATAAGTTTTCCCCATGCACAAGACAGAGGCTGTATGAAAACAAGGGACCAGACCTCAACCTTCCCAGAAATGTTTCACTGACTGATAACAGAACTAATAATTTCAGCCAAACAGCCTTTCATATGTGATTGCCTAAAAATAGAACTTCAGGCCCCGACAACATGATTTTTCTCCTTTTTGCCCTTAATTGCATATGCACTGAAAAATACTGTCAAAGTTTGGACTGGATGATCTTGGAGGTCTTTTCCAACCTTAGTGATTCTCCTATTCCAAGTTACTGAAGGCATTTCAGAAACAGTTAAAATTGTGTTTGTCATCACAAACTGGATGGCAAGTGCCCCATCCCAGAGGACAGAGCCAGTTTTATCCCAGAGTATGTAGATTGCACTGTCTTTAAATTCCAACCCAAAATTCCACTGAGAACTCCGCCAAAAGTAAATCTGGGCTGGATATCATCGAGGTAGGTGGCTGGTGGGAAGCCTGGAATTTCCCGTGGTAAATCTGGAGTGGATTTGGATTTGTTGCAGGATGGGGCTGACCCAAGAACGTGGGGATGTGTCCCAGTCTTCAGTTCATGTCCCTGGAGCAGGAGGCTTCCCCCAGGTAAGGCCAGAGCTCTTATGCTGCTGAGGAGTAGAGGGATGAGGAGAGGAGTAGCCAGGCCCAGCACACAGCCCAGCTGAAACAAAGAGAAAAGTGTCTGACAGCTCTTCTGGGGGATATTCTGTTCCTCAGGTTCCTCTGGATAATTCTGGATCTCAGCAGAGGACTGCAGTGCAAAACTCATGCAGGATCCCCACAGGAGTGGCCCACATCTAGTCCAGTTACTTTGCATCAGGTATTTCATTAGGTACATGGAAGTAACAGAAAGGACCCCCAAAAATCTTGATTCCATCTGGTAGTGGAACAAAGGATTGGGGAATCAAATACGGAGACAGAAATGTGAGTGAACTCTGAGTGTTCTTCCAAAGCCCTTTGAAAATGCTGACAAAGTGAGTCCAGGTACTGCAGAAGCCAAGAGATGGATGAAAGGCAAGAGACTCACAGAAGAAAATGTATGAATTCCTCAGCTGCCAAACTTTCAGGAATGAGGGCTGAGGGATCTGAGGCTGGTAGAATACAAAATCCTGCTGACACATCTGATTTGTTCCATATTCCAAATAAGTACTTGGCTTTTTTGGTGCTTGAATTCAAGTCAAATGGCAATCAGACATGTAGACCCCCTGCTCTCTTACAAGAAGAATAAAATGGGAAACTATTTAAAATATGATAAGAAAATGCTGGTATGGAGTTAGTGCAGATATAATGCCACAGAACTCTTTGAAAAATTGGACAGAAAATAGCACAGAACATTTCCTCTGCAAGCCTTTCCATATTTCTGCTCATTAATCCTGAATCAGATTTTTTTCCTTTCCAACTAGAAAGTTGAAAGTTGAGGAGTTTTATGCTCAGGGAAGCTTGTCTAGAAGCTTTCCCTGTTCCATGGCTTTTCAAGTGCAGAATACCTACAGTTAGGAAACACTTTTGGCTCCTGTGGATGGGAAGGAGGATGGGCTCTCCAAGGCAGCACTGGAGTTAAAAAGTCCCAAATCATGACCTGCACTTTTCACATTAACATGTTGATGTTTTGCAGTGGAGATGAATCTCTTGGTGACAATTTGGGCACTTTTCTCCAGGGAAAGCATGTCAAACCTCACTGGGCAACTGGTAAAAATTAGAATTTATGCTGAGCTCTCCTCCTTGGGTCCACAGGCTGGGAAATGCGTTGCCTTCAGCTTGGATTTTTGGGCTTCCAGCCTGGGGCAGGCAGACGTGAATGCATTCAGTTTTATACTCACTAATAACTCACATTCCAATTCATTTGGAGCTCCTGACACACTTTGCTTTGAACCAGTGAAGCCTCCAATGTGCTAAATGTGGAGCCTGTGATTATGAGCCTTTGCTGGATCACGGCTGAATTGTTAAACAAAGCAGAAAAGATGTTTGGACAGGATGAATTTTGGGAATCTTTTGAGGGCTGCATAAGTCTGCACCACCATAGGAAGCTGGAATAGGGAGAAAGGAGCTCAGAACACTCAGTCATTTGGGCTGGAGAGGTGCCCACCCTCACAAATATTTGTCTGAACCTTGCTTGAACTGTTTTATCTCCTTTGCTTTGGAGCTGGAGCTTCACACCAACCTCCCAGCTGAAGCTCCAATCCTTCCCTACAATCCTCCCAGAGTTACCAAAAGCAATGTGTTTCTCAATATTAGTATTTCTCTTTCTGCAGGCAGGAAGCTCAGAGAAAACGCTGAGTGTTCACAATTTTATAGGTATTAACCAAGCTTTTAAATCCACTGAATCCTGGTGCTTGCTTGGGCTGGAGGCATTTTAAAATTTGTTAATTGAGTTATTTCCCTAAAATGACTTTTCCATGATTAGTTTTGAAGGCAGGTAGAGAGGAGAAAGTTGACCAGAGAGACTCTGGTATGTTCAAATGCCATTTTCACAATGGACACATGAAAGCTAAAAAGTCACCTGAGAGCTGAAATCCTTGGGAAGATGAACAAAAGCTCAGGGAATCACACCTGAGGAAATGTGGGAAAGGGAGAGCCTGGCAGCAGAGGGGGCTTTCTGAGCTCCTTAAAAATCATGCCTTTCTCTGAAATTACTTTAGGGAGGAACTGATTGCCTTTGCAACCTGGGCTCTGTCCTTAGAATCTCCACGTTTTCCTGTGGGATTCCTGTGCTCTCTTAGGGTTTGTGTGCCCTCAGTGTGCCCACATGCCAGTCAGAGACCTCTTGCCAAGGGAAGCATCTCTCATCAACCCCTACAATTAATTTCTCCACTCTTTCCTTTTTTTTATTTCTGAGGTTTGGGTTGGGGTGTGGGATTTTTGGTTGTTGGGGGTTT
>VYXG01008547.1:264927-318791 GCA_013397235.1 Lanius ludovicianus | reverse complement strand
TTTTTTTTTTTTTAAATAAAAGAGGGTAGTCACACTTCAATCCAGGCCTGGATTTGATTTTCTCAGATCTCAGAGGTTTAGTTATTTTTATTTTTTTTATGTTGCTTCTTGGTGCTTTGAACTCTTAAATCCTCTGCTTTCAGGGTGCTTCTCAAGGGTGTAACAGCTTGGCCATAGTGGGCTTTAAAGGGAAGAAGAAAGCTCTGTTATACGAGTTCCTAAATCTTTTGCTTTTCTGCACTTCTGGATACATCCAAAGAACCTCTGGTCATTTTTTGTGTGCACCTGGCCAATTCTTCATCCCTTCACTGTTTGGGCATTTAAATGTATAAATTACTTCTGACATTTTAATTCTGTCTTGGAGCTGTCCACCCAAGAATGCCCAGTCTATCAAATGAATAATCAGTTAAATAAGAGTAATTAAGTGAGAAGCAGACAACTCAACCAAACTTTTTTTTTTTACTGTGCTCTAGAAATTGCAAACGGATCCTTTTTTAAGGGTTGGGAAGGAGCACAAAGCTTGAGTTCAGGTTAATTGTAACCACAAAACTTTCCTCTGGAATCACTGTCTGAGCAGCAGCTCCAGGCACTATGATAACTTCCATGCCTTATGAGAAGTGTTTGGGTTTATTAATTTCTCTTATTATTTCACATGGAATAACAACAGATGTGGTGCTAGGAGAAAAAAGTATAAATTTCTAAACTTACAGGAGCAGACACACCAGGTCTTCATAAAACTCAGACCTTACACTTTATAAAAGGTTTTAAAACCAAGTTGGATTGGTTTGAGGTATTTCCTGTCACAGGCTCCTTATGTAGGTCGAGTATTTATCCCAGATGTGCAGCCTGGCAGAGGGCTGGGCAGGGAGGGAGACCAGGGTGACAGCTCAGACTGACCCTGGGGCTGGAGCACTGCCCCCCAGCCACGCTCCCTGAGTGCTGCTGGAGGAGAAGGGGTGGGAATTCCGAGGGATGAGGGGTGGCCTGGCAATCCCAGCCCATCTTTGAGGGTGTTGTTTGTGCTCAGACTGACCCTGGGGCTGGAGCACTGCCCCCCAGCCACGCTCCCTGAGTGCTGCTGGAGGAGAAGGGGTGGGAATTCCGAGGGATGAGGGGTGGCCTGGCAATCCCAGCCCATCTTTGAGGGTGTTGTTTGTGCTCAGACTGACCCTGGGGCTGGAGCACTGCCCCCCAGCCACGCTCCCTGAGTGCTGCTGGAGGAGAAGGGGTGGGAATTCCGAGGGATGAGGGGTGGCCTGGCAATCCCAGCCCATCTTTGAGGGTGTTGTTTGTGCATGGAGCTGGGTTTGCAGCCCTGTGCTCGAACTGTAGTGTCACCACCGAGGAGCAGAGCGTGGTTGGGAAGATTTCAAACAGACAAGGCTGAGTTTTACCCAAGGCAGCAGAGGAGGACTGGTGATCAGGTCAGAAGGATGATCCTGGACCACTCACGCAGGTCTCACTGCAGATACAGACGGCTGCAAGTCTGCTTTCTGTTGGTAATTTGAGTATTTTTAGTTTTAATCATAAAAATATGAAAGATGACATCTCAGCTCTCAGCTAAAATAAGTAATGACTCTCAGCTGCCTAAAGGCACAGCTCATGCTACTTCATCAGCCTGGCTCTGGAGCTCTCTGGCTCCCAGCAGGAGCTAAGTCACAAAGCTGAACTGAGTCAGAAAGCTCAACCTGTAGAAAGCAGCCTATGAAACCCAGAGTGAAGAGCCAAGTGATTCTGTCCACATCTGTGATTTACTCGTGTTAGGCTTTGAGCTACATCATCGAAGGAACTTAATGCATCTATTTCAGTATCATTTTCAACTCATTTTCTGCCTTGTTGAGGAGTAAAATAATACAGTTTTGTCTGTGCTGGAGCTTAACTGGATTAAAATTTGAGCAACATTAAGTGGAACTGACTGGGAAGTGGCTGATTCCAGCCCTTCTCAAGTGCATATTTAGCACTTGGGAGTGGAGGTGACTGTGGCAGTGGGGATAAAATTTAATGGCATGTCACTACTAATGAGAACTTCACAGTTCCTCAAGTTTTTCCTGCTCTGTGTGTGTGGGCTTCACGCATGAGCTCGGGAGAGTGAGAAGCTGAAAGCTGGGTGATATCACAGTAGTGCCATTTTTTCCAGTGGAATTGGGCTTTTCCAGAGGATTTCTGAAGCTGTTCTTGTGTATCTCAGCCCCAGGTGAGCAATTCTGATCCTCGGGGTGGAGCATTTACAGTCCCTTTTCTGTGTCCTCCCACTTGGATTCTTCCTTTGGGCCACCTCAAATCCATATTTTGCTCCAAAAGCGTGGCTGTGCTGCAAAATCCTGAAAAAACCAGCCAGAACTCCCAGTAAATGTATATTTCTAGGGCCAGGAGCTATGGATACTTTCCAGTTTATGTATGTTTAAGGAATTTCATGACCATGCTGTCACCCTGCCCAGTGAATGTGCTATACCAACTATGGGTATATTGGATATATTTACTGCTTTATAAAATTCCTACTACAGCCCTCATGGAGGGGGAGGGAAATAATTGCACCACAAGCCAGTTTTGTACTCATACAACTTGTTATGTATTTGTCCTATTTTTGGTAAAATGCACTCAAATGGGATTGCTAATGTGATTAAACTCGAGCACTTTTAAGATGTGTCATTTATTGAGCTGGGGTTGTATCTTAAGATCAGAGCTATTTCTGTCTTGGTTTTGTGCTTGTTAATGGCATTCCAAGTTTCAGTGTTTATTTTTAATGGCTACAATTAATGTTCTCAGTGTAGAATCTTTGCTCTTGCAGTACACCTCAGTGACCTGGCATTTTTAGCTATTTCTGGCATGAAGATGTGTTTTTAATGGTAATTTTTGTCCTATACCCAGCCATTGTGCAAGTGGTCTGTCTCAGTTTTGTTATCCATTTTTTTTGGCAAAGTCTGTTTGTTTGGCTCTGGAAAAGAAAAAGAGAATTGTTCTCATTTTTGATGGCTGCACTCAGTTTTATGGCTTTAGCCACAAAAAAAAAAAAAATGTTTTTTCTGTGCTTCAGAAAAAAATCAGGGAAGACAATTTAAAATTATTAGCACAGAATCCAGCCTTTGTCAAAGCTCACAAAAAAGTTAAGAACTGATATGGTATTTTTCAGGATGGATTCCTTTTTGTCCATTAAAGATAACATGTTTTCTTTGGTGGGATTAAATTTAACACTCTGTAGAGAGAGGGGAGATCTCTTCAGGTGTGGGTACAAATGGGAGGGCACCCTGTGCCACGTCACAGGTCCCATCTCTGCCAGGCTGGTGGCAGCAGAAGGCAGCTCAGGGAATGAATGTGATGTCTGGAGTTTGGATGAGCCTCTTGAGTCTGAAGGCTTGGCCAGAAAACTCCCAGGCACTCTGGAAACTCCAGCTTCCAGCTGTGCCAGGAATAACAGAAGCTCTTCCTGCTAAATGTTTTGTTGCATCTCGAGCCAGCCACAACCTGGGCTTGTGAGAGAGCAAAAATGTGGAAAATAATGAAAGAAAATGCAAAAGTCTATTTTCTGAATCTCCTTTGGTTTCATGTCAGACATGACCTAAAGAACCCAGATAATTTATTCTTTTATTCTTAATTTATTTTTTATCTGTTTTTAAATCTTCAAGAGCAATCATAAGAATGAGTGTATGTTGCAGTGCTGGGATAAATATTTCCTCCTGAGAGAAGTCCCTGATGTTGTAGACCTCAATGAAGCATTTGTTGGTTGTCCTAGAAAAATGTCCATCTCCAATGCAACATTGGCCAAAAATTAATGTGCTCTTAGCATAGGAAATGTTGGCACCTCCTTAATTCTTTTTTTGATCTTTGGTCTGGGACTATAATTCAGTTTTTTAACTTCAGTGCAGGGGATTTGTTGGAAGTGCCCTCTCCTTGCTTTGCTCTTGTGCTGCTCTGGGAATGGGTTTTTCAGATAAAGTAAATAAAAGCAAAATGTGTATGTTTGAGGAACTTTCACCTGCCTTGAGATGCTGCTTTAAATGATCTGTGGTGTGGAGTGACTGGGGGCCTGAATTCAGGCCAGAAAACAAACTTGTAATTGTTAGCAACACTTCAGATATGGACAGAGAGAGAAAACCACTGAGACTGAAATCCGTGGACATTGCTCCAGGGAAAAGCTGGGCCATAGCAACTGTAGAGTGTGAGTCATGAACATCTGTGGGAATTTCACACTTCCATGATCACATCATCAAAACAGCAACATTTAGAGACCACATTTGCACCCCTCAATGCCCTCATAAATAAATATACAGTATTTATGTAATATATATATATATATAACAAATTGTTTAGAAAATGCAAAACTTTATTGTGTTTAACTCAGCCCCTACAAAGGCTGTTGATCACAGAAAAGCAATCAGAAGATATTTTCAGCAAGGTCATCAGAAATGTGCTTTTATTGTTATTTCATCTTGCAGGTGCATTGCAGCATTAAAGTACTTTGCATACCTGTGACCTAAGCATAACTTTAGCCACAGAAATTAGACTGCCAGAATTCCCCATAAAGCTTCTGCTGTTGGAAGACGAATTATCAACCACACTTTTCATAGGTAAACCTCTAAATTTAGCTGCTAGGGCAAAATTTATGATATTGGCTTCATTAGGAGTTTTTATGCAAGACCATAAAGACCTGAGAATAGTATGAATAGTAAAATGAGCATTAAAGTCTTAATTATCACAGAGTATATATACACTGATTTCTGGGCTTAGTTTAGCTCTATTAGTAACTTCAGAGTTTTGCTTCTTAACTGCACAGTGAAGTGCTTTGTCCAAACAAGACTTGAATCCTGTATTTTCCTGTGGGATGGGAGATTGTCAGACTGTACAAAGCTGATATTTCTCCTTTTCCAGATCCCAGTATCTCTGTTCATGGGGAGTTAGACAAGCACAGACCTGTAGGAATTGGAGAGGGTTACAGATATGGCTCTTAAAACATGACTGAGGAGGAAACACCATGCTTCTCTCTGCCCTTCCATTTGAAAAACTGGATTTGTTCCAAAATGGATGGAAAACACTCCTTAAAGAAATCATTTGTCTTCTTTGCCTCTGAAGGAGGAAGACAGAATGATTTCCTAAATGCATCTTTATTAGGTACAAGAGCCATAAAGGCAATCTGGGCTTATCTGATATTGTTTATTTAGACTAGAAGGAAACAAAATAAATGAATAATTTAGGCAATAGACATGAACACAAGTGTTTTCTTTGCCCTGCTCATACCTACATCCAGTGGAACTGTTTCTGAGGTTGCCTGCTAGTGCAGCTGTGTGATACAGAACAGCTAAAATTGCAGCACAGCAGCTGTAATTATACTGCAGGAGTGAAGGAAACCAAGCTGGCTCTACAGAAGGTGGGGGTTTGAGCAGAGCTTCAGTGGAAGATGCTGCAGCAATAGGACAAAACCGTCATGAGGATGAGAGTGCTTTCAGACATCCCCACACATGCTGAGATTGCAAATTGAGCCCCTGCTGGCTTGGGGAGGGAGCTCAGCAGCACCTCCAGGTATTGCTCTCACTACAGGCAACTCTAAAATGAGAGGTAAATTCAGATTTCAAGAGATAAGCTGGTGGCTGAGATAATTCCTGAGTGTTTCTCCTGCTGATTTTAAGGGACAGGGGATTTCTCAGTGCCCAGGTACCAGCACTGCCTGGGTGCCCTCAGCAGGGAGAAGGATAATTGACAATAATGGACACTGAGATGAGGAAAGCTGTCCTGGAATGAAAACCTCACAAGAACACACTTACTCAGACAAATGTTATCAAGTCTGAGTACAAGCCTTGTATCTTTTCACAGCCTGGAATTAACTGATTTCATCCAGACATCTTATTATTGTTTCTGAAGTGAATACCTATCCATGGCTGCAAATCACAGGTGAAATCCTGGTGGGATATGGGCCAGGAAGAGACAAATATCCACAGCAGCCTCTTTTCTGAACCTGCAAAATTAATGTTTGCTTTTTATCTCTAAAGCAGAAGTGCTGTAGGTGCATTTTGTTAATAAGTTCTCGTGTACATAGGATGTGTATTTCACTGTCTCTCAAAGCCACAGCTGAATTCCCTGTGTTCTATAATGATAAAATTTTCAGCTGGTTAAAGAAACAACCAAATAAGTGGGTGGTTTCCAGCTGAATCCCTTATTCACACAATCTCTGATCATTCCTTCTATCCAATTTCTGTAGGTTCCCCAAGGTTTTTCCAAACTGGCATAGAGAGTACAAAATCATTAAGACAGTCTTACTGATTGGGTGGCAATTTTCATTGCTACATGAAAGATTTCCTCAAGTTAAATAAAATATATTAAAGCAATACTTTAAAAAGTAAAGTTTTTATGAATGCCATAAATCAGTTTCTTTTCCCGGATGTTTTTCAAAACGAGGTTGTCCTGATTATCTCCAGTTGCTTTAAGAAGCAGGGGACACACACCCCAACAAAATAATTTATCCAAAATTAAATTCACAGCATGACTCAGGAATTTTTTTTATTTTTCAGTCGTGAAATGGCAACTTCAGGTGGATTTTTTTTGTATTATAATGAGTAAATTAGAGTTAATCAGAAGAGGCCATACTGAAAAGTTTGTCCCCACCATCTCTGTGCATTACAAATTGTTTTAGTCTACCTGCTCCTCTTTTGCTCCCTTTAATGATGTTGGAATTCACATGCATGGGGAAAACATGAATATTCCTAAAGTATTAATATTCAAATATTATGGCTATAAATAGAAGACATAATTTTAGTAAAAACCAATATCAAAGGTCTTCTCTAGTGGAAAACTGCACAAATTCCACACATCCAAGCTGCTGCAAACAATAGTCTTGATTCCAAAAATATCATCCCCGTGCAGAGTCACACAGATGGAAACAGCTAAAGGTCTTGGAATGCAAATCCTGTTGCTGTGCTCTCAGTTTGGGATGTCTACTGGAGAAAGAGGAGGAAATTATTTTCATTAATTTTCAGTCAAGTGTTGAAGCAAAATATTCAGGTTTTTTCTTGCCATATAAAGGAAAAAAAGTTGATTTGATTTGGTGAGTTAGTGAAGTCACAGCTTAAAGTCTAGAGAAAGCAAGTGTTCTCTTATTAATATATTAATATATAGGATAACTATATAAAAATATAAATTATAAAAAAAATATAAAAATATAAAAAATAAATTCCAGGATACTCTTGGACTGGTGGTAAAGATCCTCATGATTTCACTTGGAATATTGTAAGGCTTGAGCAGATTGGGACAGGACAGAGTGTTGTGGGCCATGCATTGCAGAGTTTCCACCAGAGTTACCTGTGCTGCCTGTTGCAGTCCCTGCTCACACAGCCTGGGTTTCATTGACAGCTCCTGCTAAATTGAGCATTTCCTCATGTTGGCCTGGTAATCTGATGCATTCCTAGACAACACAACTAATTCAACCTTGAAGCATAAAGAGCAGTCAAGTGCCTTTCTCTGAGACCCATGTGAATGTTTTTTGTCTATAGTTGAGCTTCAGTTTCTCCAGAAACAAACACCAAAATACTCAGGGAATTTTTTTCTGCCTGGAAATACTCATCTTGCAGCCTAAATCCCCAGGCAACCCAGGAATTTTGCAGCTTTATAGTGAATTAATAACGTTTCATTCTGAGTAAAACCAAACCTGCCTCTCGTACCTGCATGGGCAGGTGAATGTCACTTCAGGGAACCTCAGCCTGCTCTGACAGGCAGCTGCCAGGCTCAAAAATAGTGCATTTCATACAGCTTTCATCAAAATAGGGGTTTGCACAGCAGAGAGCAGGGGTGGACAGGGACTGTGCCTGTGCATCCTCTGGAGCAGGGATGTGACACCTGGGGTAGCTCCACAAACCTTTCCTGCAGGAGCAGAGAACAGGATGTGGAACCTTTTTCACCTTCTATTTTACAGCTCCCAGCAGTACCTGTAGATTTCCCCTTGGCTTTGGTAGGTGCAGCACAGACATTGAATTAAATGATATTTTACAGGCTGAGCATGCAAAAGCAGCTTTTTATTTTCAGCTTGCCTTTATTTTAGGCTCACAACCTGTCACAGGTAGCTCTGGGTAACTTTTGAGTGTGAGGAATGTTGAGATTGTTCACAGAGTGAAATACACCAAAGTGCAAAAACATTCTCAGGATTGCACCATGAGATTGATTTCCAAACCTCTCCTGAGGACCAAACTTGTTAAAAGAGGCAGGCAGTTCCCAGCTATGTAATTTACTCCCAGCAGAGATCTGTCAGAGCCTGAGACTTCTTCCAGTTGGAGTATGATGAAAGATGCAACACTCTATAAGGAAATGCAATTAAAACAATCAGACAATGAAACCAAAATCCCCCCAGCTATTCCTTCCTCTGGCTTTCCTTGTACATCCTGTCTCTTCTCTGTTTTGGACAATTGAATTGAAAGCTCTTGGAAAGGAGGAGCTGTCTACATTTTAGCTTTTATGTAAGACTGAGATCACTGTTGGTGCTTTAGAAAATACATTCATTTTTAAGCATTTGTCTTTACTACCTCTGAAGGAGGCATTTGGCCCTGGACTTGTGTGAGAACTCTCCTAAGGATGGTCGAAGAAATTGCAGTGTGAATTGACAGCATGTAACATTTTTCCAGAGGGATTTTAGTTTGTTGTGAGCTAAGGAGGAGTCTGGGAAATCTCATGTCTTGCCAGTTTGTGATTAACAGTGCAAAACTGCTCCTGAAAATTAAATGCAACCAGGATGTGATTCTCAGGTCCATTCTCACTGCCCAGGGCAGTGGTGGAGTCCCCACCCCTGGAGGGATTTAACAGAGGTGTGGATGTGGCCCTTGGGGACAGCAGTGGTGAACATGGCAGTGCTGAGGGAATGGTTGGACTTGATGATTTTCGAGGGCTTTCCCAACAGAAATGGTTCTTTCCCACTCTGATAACCTTGTGACATTTTGGTGAGGGACTGAAAAGCCAAACATTTTTCTGCTAATCACGAAACAGAATTTTCCCAGCCCCTTATCTTCCAAAGCCAGAGCTCCAAGCACTGGTTTGCTAAAATAATGGCATTTGCTTTTCTGTCCTCAAGGCTGTGAAGAATTTGGGGCTTAGAGAGGTGGTCCTTGGTTCAAAATTGCTCTGTTTGTGCTTAATCACCACCTCTGCAGAGCTCAGCTCTCTGGGCTCCCAGACCTCTGTAACAGATGCTATTGTGCACCAGGAAGGACTCTGAGTGAAGTTTCCAGAACAGATTTTAATTAGAAACATAACTTTGTACAGTAGCTTGGAACCAGTACGGTGAGGGGGAAAAGAATCCAAGCAAGAGATGAAAAAGAAAACACCAAAAAGAAAAATAAAAGGGTGTTTCAGTGGTGTTTTGTACTGAAAAGCACTTGACAGGAAATACTGTGCATATCAGTGAAAGGCTGAGGCAGGGAGGGAGCAGTAATAACTGTCTGAGCCCCTGAGAACGGTGTAAATCTGCATTGCCTCATTGATTTTCCAAGAGCTGCCATTTCTCATTGACCTCAGCACTGCTGTGCTCGTTTATCCCTGGGAGGACCCCAGCCAGCTTGGCACTGCTGAAATCCAGAAACTTTGAATACTTGTTTGTTTTGTGTTGCATTTTTGTTTTTTTTTTTTTTATTTTTCCTGTTTAATTAAAATTTAATCAATCTTTTGTTTTGTAGATTGCCCTCCACTTGGTCTAGAGACATTAAAAATTACTGACTTCCAGCTCCATGCCTCCACAGCGAAGCGCTACGGCCTCGGGGCCCACCGAGGAAGGCTCAATATTCAGGTAACATCAATTTTTCTCCCTAAGTGGGAGAATGGCTCCAGGTTGTGCTGCTGAATAAAGGGAACCAGTGGATAGTTATTGGTTCTGACTGCTTTGTCAGCTCATGTAATGCAAATGAAGGGGAAACACTGGGACTGTAGAAGTGAGTAAGTTTGATGGATAACCTTTGGGTTCGTGGGCTAGTTGGGAAAATCTCCCAACTTGGTGTGCAAATCCAGACAGACTTCTGTGAGCAAGCACAGGTGGAGGCAGCTCCCTTCCCAGCTCCAGGAAATCATCCCAGCTCCCTTCAGAATCAGCCTGCAAGGAAGCTCTCACAGCAAGTTGCTTTCTCTTTTTTGTTTGCATGTAATTAATGACAATGGTTAATTGAAAGTGTGGTTTCAAGTGAAACTCTTTCCCTAAGGCAGTTTCTTTCAGAAGCAGTGATTATGCCATCCAAAAAATGCTTCAGTTCAGGACTCTCTGACATACTATCTTGTCTAGCTTATTTTATTTAAGATTAAAAATGCATTTAGGTGCTTTGCAGGACCAAATTCCATTTTCCCATTTCTCCTGTTTCCCACTTTCTTATTAGTGCTGTTCTCTGAATTACAGTCTGTCCAGACTAAAAATGCTACTTTGCATGATAAAGCACAACATTTAAAGTCATAAACAGGATATTAGCATCAAGCCAACAGGGAAAGGTCTCTGAAGTTGATTTAGCTTGTTATCTTTTATTATTAGATGCCTCCATTTGTTTTAGTCTCCAGCTGAAGGGGTTTGATGTTCATGGGGGCTAAGGCTGGGCCTAGGGGTGATGAGCTCTAGTCAGCAGTGCCATTCCATGTGGCTCCCACTGGGAGAGGGATCAGCCTTGGTTAAAACCCCACTGTGGCTCTGCACACACAGCTCTCTGAGCTTCTCTCTGGGGAAAATACCTGCACACCCCTCCTGGGCTTTTTTCAGTGTTGGTTTTAATGTATTAAAGTTGGCCAGGAAGCTCAGGAAACCCCTTTGGAAAAGCCAGCTGGGGAGTGGGAATGGGCTCTTCCTTTCCAATTTGGTGTGCAGGTACAGGGGGTTGTGTGCAAGGTGAGGTCTCACCTGCAGCCTTCATATTTATTGGCTTTTGAGATCCCATTGATGTAGTTTGCTTCTTTACTTGATATTTTCTGCTAGAAAAAAACCCTCGTGATAACAAAAATAGAGTGCAGATGATATTCAGGGGGGTTCTAGAGGAATGTTTAGTTATTTTTAGTTATTTTATTACACTCTTGTTTATATAATGGCATAGAACTGAGGACTGCAATGCAAACCTCTCTGTTGGTTGTGGCTCCTTATTTTTCATGCTGCTGTAGAAATTCAAATTATTTAAACACAAGACCACACTGGTTTAGACCAGAAGTCCATCCAGTCCTGTTGTCACCAGTACTGCGACGATTGAGGTGATAAATAAATATATGCTATATATCTAATAAATATATAATATATATAGAATAAATAGAGTGTTACCTATGGTTGCTGTTTCCTCTAAATATAGTCTCCAGAGAAGCCAAGGGCACAATCTTTACTGGGAAGAAAAGCAGAAGCAAAATGCCACTCAGGTCTTCCTGAAATTTCCCAAAGCTTGGATTAGACCAAGTGTGATCCAAAGCTTTTCACCCCTGCTGAAACTATAGATAGAGAAATTCCCTAAACCCCCTGACCACTTAGGGTTACTATTATGGCTGGCACTGTTCAAAAAAAAAAGGGTTTGCCTTTATTTTTATTTACAAACAGGTTTTTTTGGGCATCATTAAGAATGAATAGGCCTAAAACTTTTCTAAACCTAGAATCTGCAGGTCCCTGTCATTGGGGATTCCATCACCCTCTCTCTGGGGTTTCAGTGTCCATTTTGCCCTGCATGAAGATTTCTGAAGTTCATATTTAGAGTGAATTTGCTTCTAACCAGGGCCAGGTACTGCAGGTGGCTGATGTGCCAGGTGGGTAATGAGGTCCCTGGTGATTTCTCTCTGCTGCTCAGCACAGGAGGTTGCAGCGTGGTGGCAAAAGGCAGAAGGCACTGGGATTTAAGCTGCTGGGTTTTCCTGCTGTTCAGAACTGTTCATGAAGAAAAACGCTTGGCCCAGCTCGGTAGCACTGATGTGCCACTGGAATTCTGTGAGCATGTTATGCTGTGGGTGTGGTGACAAGCAATTTTATGGGCTGCTGCCCTTGTTCAGTGATCTGGATATCAACACAGAGCTGTCACAATGTTCATGGGACTGTGGTGCTCCCCCCCAAAGTGATACAAAATCCTCTCTCTGCACAACCTCATCATCTGATGCAAAGTCAGCTGAGGAGCTCAGGGCTCTCCCCAGGTAACTGGCACTGCCTCAGTTCACAGGGAAATTGCAGAATAATTAAGTTTTTCCAAAGCTTTGAAGGTTTGTTTTGGTTTTTTCCTTTTTCCTGTTTAGATTATCTGAAGCACATGAAATGAATCAGTTGGTGTGTGCTTTATTGCAAATTGCATCAGGCCTTGTAGGATCTACTGCTCTTGTGCCCTTGCATTGTGTGGGACCTGATTTTGCTGCCAGTCCTGCCTGAATGTGGGGATTAAGGTGGGATTTCTCAAGGGCAGGAGCCAAGTTAGCAGAGCCCCATGTTCTGGAGATCTAGCTGCAGCTGCAACAGTGGCACAACCAGCAGTAATTTAACATCATCAAGAGAAATCGTGGCATAAAATAATATTAATTGATGCTCTCTGCCTTCAGGGATCAAATTCATTCATATTTGTCACTTATACAGTAATTAAGAGTGGTTGAAATGTGAATAATTAGTCAAACTATGTTTCTTCCCCTTCCTCATTTTCCTTGTTGGGGAAATCCAAACATTTAAGATTAACCAAGTAAAGCCATCCTGTGTCTGCAAACACAGGTATTTGTGTGAAAAGGAGACCTCCCAGAGCCTAAAGATGTTCCAGGAGAGCTGGAGAGGGACTTGGGACGAGGGATGGAGGGACAGGACACAGGGAATGGCTTCCCAGTGCCAGAGGGCAGGGCTGGGGGGGATATGGGGAAGGAATTCTTGGCTGGGAGGGTGGGCAGGCCCTGGAATGGAATTCCCAGGGCAGCTGTGGCTGCCCCTGGATCCCTGGCAGTGCCCAAGGCCAGGCTGGACATTGGGGCTGGGAGCAGCCTGGGACAGTGGGAGGTGTCCCTGCCATGGCAGGGGTGGAACAGGAAGATCTTTAAGGTCCTTTCCAACCCAAACCATTCCATGATTCCATGATTGTCTTCCTGGGTCTTTCTGGTTCCTTTTGGAAAGCTGCACTATCAAATCACAAGGAAAAGACAAAACTACTGAAGATCTACTTGCAGCCTGTGTGTTTTAGTTCTTCCCTACTGGCAGTGGTTGCTATAAATACCTCTGATGAGTAATGCTTTTTTTTTTTCACCTCCCAAACTTCCTGTGATAAAATAACTTTTTTGATCATCTTGCTGGGAATGGAAAAGAATTTAAGCAGAGGTGGTTTGATATTTGGTGTGTTTTTACTGCTGTTCCAGCTGATTTGTGGCAGAAAATTGGAATTTATTTCTTTATTTGAATACATTTTGGGAGTATCACCTCTCTCATTATAAAAAAGTCTTTTAGAACAGTAATAATGTGAGCAAGTTTTTATTCTGCCTTGCCCACATCTAATTTGGAAGAGAAACATGAATTAAAATCCAAAGTCACATTATTTGTAAAGTAATTGTGACCTTCATCTTATTTTCTGGATAAATAACAAGCAGCTGATTTGGTTCAGCTGAACTACAATTTTCAACCTTCACACTTGGGAATAACTTACTTATGAGTGACAGAACAAAGTCTCTTTTCCTCCATCCAAAAGGTATTTTTTTCGTAAGATACTGCATATTGAAAAACAATTTTGCATTTGGCTGCAAGTGAAACACAAACTGGGTTAGACTTGGAGATATTCTTGAATATTTTGTGAAGGGAAAAAGGATTTGCTCAAGACTTAGCCCTGGCTTCCACTTTTCGTTAGCTCCTTCAGTCTCCTGCTTATGAAGATAATTTAAGTATCCATGACATAACTTGAATCTATTCTTTCCAGTTATTCAATATGGATTTTTTAAAATTTAGGTAAACAGCTTACTGAGGAAAGGTGTCTCAATCTGTATTATTTGATAGAATACTTGGTGATAACTGTACCCACCTCTCAGGAATGATCATTTCCCAAAAGAAATTTCATTGGAATTCTAATTATTAAATATTTGTTTGAGTTTATAAGTTTGTTTCTTGTATTGAAACAGTTTTTTGAAGCGGCCATAGGACAAAATAAGCACCTTCAGAAAAAAATACAGACTTGAAGCTTGAGAAGAGAAATTGTAGCATAAATTTCTTGAGTTTTTTTCCTTCAGAAACACTTCTAGAAAGAACTCATTGATTAAAGTCCTCCTTTTCAAGTAGTATTCTGTGCTGAAAAAACTCAGACATCTGCTTCTTTTTACCTGTAGCAAACATTTTTTTTGTACCTTCAGAGAAGCTGATATCAGAAAAGAAGAGAGCAGGAAGGACTAACAGCATGGTTTCTCCTTTTCTTTCTTTTTTTTTATTTTTTTTTTCTTTTTATGCTATCTTTGCCCCTCTTTAAGGCCAGAGTATTTTAAGCTGTGGTTAACTAAACTCCCCATATTTTATGTGCAACTTAACTTTATTTAAACCCACTTGAAACCATGGATACTCATGTATGTAATGTAGGTGGGAGGTTGTTTTTTTTTAATAAGCCCTTCCTTCTTCTGCTTTCCTCTTCTCATGGTAATGTGGAGGAGAGCTCTGCTCCCTGAGAAGCATCACACCCTTGGGAAACCTCCTCAGCTTGAACAAGGACCAGGGATTGGCAGAGGGGGACTCGTTCTGCAGGGACTGGTGGAATTTCCCCAGTGGGAAGGGGGTTAGCAGGATGCTGGTTCAAGGTGCTCTCTAGATCTTAACACTTCCTGGCAAGCGTTGGGTTTAAAGCCTGAGGCTACTTCAAATTCCATCTCATTTTCAAATGCATTGAAACCTTTTCTTGCAAAGGGTTATAACTCAGGTCAGTGACCATGTTTGTATTCTCATGATTTCCCATTGTTCTGCTCTCCTTGAAGAATTTATCTCCCGTTGTTAATTGGCTTTTTCTCTGTGGTTTTTGTTTTGACTTTTATACAAATCTCTCCTTAAAGTATCAGACCTAATGCAGAGGAGTAGGTGGCTTAATTTAATTTTGCTAGATGGAGGAAACCAAATAATTTTTAAGCTGCCTTTCCTCAGATCTGAATACCTGAGAAAATGAGAAGGTTTAGGAATTGAATTGGTGTCCTGTGTTTTGCAGCACTGCCTTCAGATCCCATCAGACCCACACTGGGAAGGGATTAACTACTGCATCCTCTCTGAGTTAGAGCCACCCAATGCCCATGTGGGTAGAAACAGTCTGTAAAGCTCTTCATGTTCAGTTGGGAAATATTTAGCAATATCCTTTCTTGGAATTGCATGGATGGCAATGGTAAATCCACACACACCACAGATGAAATTCCACAAAAACACACAGAGCCTCAGAGGATCCCATGGCAAAGCTTCTGTGCTCTTCATGGCAGGATCCAGCTGGGTGCCAAACATTTCATGGGCTTTAAGAGGAAAATAAATCTCTGAGGGCTTCAGATGCTATGTTTCATTAAATTCTACTTCAGATTTATTTGGAAAACAGCTTACCCAAAATACCTTCAGCTATTTCTTTGAAAATGCTGGGAAGGCTCTTTGTGGTGGGTTTCCCAGCAGAAACTGGAATACAGATTTGTGCTCAAGTTGGGGAACAGCCAGACATTCCAGAATTTTTAACCTTTGCCACCCTAGCTATGAAAATTAATAATTCTGGTCCTGGTGGGAAGTAGTGTTACTGTTTCCTCATGCCCTCCACTCTGCTCTGCTGCTTCCAGGGAAAATGGGATTGTCTAATCACTGACCATTATTTACATGGGCTGGAGCTGGCTTTTTAGAAATGCCCAAACTCTGCAGACCCTGTGGATAATTTGTTCTGGATAAAGGCACTGTCAGGCCACAGGCACAGACAGGTGAACAGCCTGAAGCTCTGTTTATCTTTTCTGACTTAAATTTATACATAAACATTCTCAGTTTTCAAAGGGACTTCCCAGAATTTCCTGCCTCGCTTTGAGTAAGGAAATATTTTGGTGAGGGCCTCAAGGGTCTTAAAAGTGGCACCAGAGGAGTGAGTGGGATGAGTGATGTGTTCCTTTCTTTTTCCCATGAAAGACCTTCAGTTTCCTAGCTCTGATTTATGGTCAGCTTTGCCTTCTTTTCAGGCAGGTGTTAACGAAAATGATTTTTATGATGGTGCTTGGTGTGCAGGAAGAAATGACCCCTACCAGTGGATTGAAGTAGATGCTCGAAGGCTGACAAAATTCACTGGAGTCATCACACAGGGAAGAAACTCCCTCTGGTCGTAAGTACACCCTGACTTTTCTCCGTGGGATTCTGAGCTTTCAGGCCAAGGAATTCATGTCCTGATGTGCTTTGGTTCTTCTAGAAAAACAATTCAATCCAGAAAGAGGGGAAAATGCTGTGAGACATTGAGAAATTGAATGGGGGAACACTAAAAGGCAAAGTCATTATGTATGGCATAAAATAGAAGTTTAAAGGTAACAAACTTCTGTAGTCATTATTTACATCTGAGCCTTTACACTCACCTTGTTACATTTGCTGGTGTTAAACTTCCTCATTCTTTTCCATTATTCAGTTTGATTAGTTTAGATAAAGTTATAGGCCCTTTAAATTTAGTTTAGAATAACTACTCCTCTTTAAGGTGTCTTAATCCCTAGGCAATCCCCAAGTAATTGCTGTAATTCCAAAATAAAATGATTTTTACGTGAGCAGCTAAAACAAACTTTATGGTACTCTCTCTCTCTCTATATATATAAAATATATCTATATAGTACTATATATGTATATACCATATAGTATATAGATAAATAAAATATATATGTAAATACATAATTTATAAATCTATATTCATAGATTTATAATTACATTTTATCAACTGTAATGAATATTTTAATTATCTGTTTATATATGATTGTATAAAACAATATATATATATAAATACTATTTTTGAGCTTTGTGGCCTCTGCTTGTGCTAAAGAACGTGTTCATGGCACTGAGAAATAAGTGTTTTGCCCCAATTTGTGTGCATTTACTCCTCTGTGTCTGTTGTTGAGTGCATATGAGGGATGCAGCAATCAGATGGCACAAACAGGAACAAGAGGTGAGGATTTGGGGGGGGTTTCCTGCTCTTTTTGTGTTTTTTCAGCCTTTTAATTTGTCATTGAGTGTCACAGCTTTATGTGAGCAAACAATGCCACTTGTGCTGCTGCAGCTTTTGCCCAAGTGTGCAGGAGATGCATAACGACTCTGACAGATCTGTTCTGGTCAGAACTCTCCCTCAAAAAATGAATGTGACATGTGATTAAAGGTAAAGCAGAAAAAATGCCACTAAAACTTAGAAAAAAAAATATTTTTCTTTCAACAGCTTAATTGTTTGTGGTTATTTTTTTTTTGTTTTAATTTCTTTTAACATGGCTGTGGGAGTAGGAGCTTATTTGGCAATAAGGTTTCTATATTTATTCCACATTGTTCTGTGGTAGGTAGGTAATTACTGTAGCAAAGCCTTACTCTTTTCTTTATTCATCCTCTTGACATCGCTGTTCCTCTCAACACCAGAGCTGCACTGCTTCATCCTGTCATGGTTCTATTTTTAGTTCAGCTCTGTTAGGAGTTTGCAGCAGGACCTGACTCTATTTATAGCTGGTGTTCACAGTCATCTTGAGGGGTTTGGGCATTATTTTGAACCATAAGAACACAGAATCACAGAAGGGTTTGGGTTGGAATGGACCTTAAAGATCCTTGAGTTCCAACCCCCTGCCTTGGGGAGGGAATTTTACTTCTGCCCTTTTTTTCCCATAAAAAATTGATGGGCAGAACCCTGAAGGTGTGCAGGAAGAGCAGGAGTGGTGCTGCCAGAGCAGGCCCAGGCTCCTCCTGGATTACTACTCAGATTTGAGGAAAAACAGGCCCATTTGTGCCTGATAGGAGCAAAGGTGGTTTCAACTGGACCAACTGCACTGTGAGGCAGGTTAATGTCTACCAAACCCCACGTCCTGCAGGACTGAACTGTGCCCTATGGAAGGACCAGGGGAGTGGGGACAAATACTCCCAGTAAGGGACAGAAAAAGAGTGGGGTACAACTTGTTTGGGGGTGGGCAGGTTCTTTTGTGCCTGTTTTGCTCAGAAAACAGAGGAGGCTCATCAGCTTCCTTCCCCTGTCCTCAGCTGCTGACTGTGATGGTATCAAAAAGAATTGTTTGTGATACGAAAGTTTGTACCAAAAGATGCCCTTCTGTTACCTGAGGCACCTTCCCAGCTCTCTGAGGTTGTGTGATAAGAAGAGAGTGCTTTCATGACTGATGGAAACATATGTTGGAGAATAATCTTGTTGTAGGTAGGAGAGCCAAAAAAACACCTCTCTGATCTGTGTTGTATTAGAAGTGAAAGCCTGCCAAGCAGGGGAGCCAAGGTAAGATTTTTATTTAGTCCAAAGCCTTGGAGACTTTCCCAGCTTTGTATTTTAAAAATAAAAAATCAAGACACTGAAGGAGAGCAGGCTTATTTAAGACATTGGGCAGGAATTGTTCCCTGGGAGGGTGGGCAGGCCCTGGCACAGGGTGCCCAGAGCAGCTGGGGCTGCCCCTGGATCCCTGGCAGTGCCCAAGGCCAGGCTGGAAGGGGCTGGGAGCAGCCTGGGACAGTGGGAGTTGGTCTTTAATGAGGTGATCTTTAATGTCCCTTCCAACCCAAACCATTCTGTCACTCCATGGCACTGGGATACATGCTCTGTTCCCAATATTATGTCATAGGGGTAAAGAACCAGTAAATCATCTCCTTTTATTGAACAAGAATCTTTAACAAATGAAAACATGTACTTCACTGGAAGACCTGCCTAGATCAGATCTGTACCTGTCCTGCTCCCTGTAGTTTCCTGCTTCTGACCTAATGAGGACATTTAAAATGCCAGGGTAGGGCAGGCAGGGGCACCCTGCTGAATCCTGCATCAGACAGCTGTGCCCCTCCCTGCAAGGCTGCAACACTTGAGCTTTCAGCAGTCTGTCCTCTGCTCTCCCGTGTGCAGTGCCACAGCCAGAGCTCTTTTACTGCTGCTGGACTCATCCTTTTCCTCCTTGCAGCAGCTCTGGCACCTGGACCTTGGTTTTGTTGGTGACCACTCCAACCAGACACAATCGGCTCACATCCAGCTTTATTTATTGGGTGTTTTTTGGGGGGCTTTAGATGCAATGATGGACTGAAGGTTACACTTCATACAATGCAAAGAGCACAAAAATGCTTGAGGTTGTCACTTCCTGAGTGCTGGCAGGAGCTGCTTCTCCTCAGTCCTTCCTCTCCTGCTATTCCCCAGCTCTCTCCTCTGGTGGATTGTGGCTCCTCTTGCCCAGCCCAAGAGAGCCTTGAGGAGGAAGAGGCCAAGTTGCAGGAACAGCTCTTGAAAATACAAATGACCCAATGGGAGAGAAGGAAACTGAGCCTGGTTTGTAATGAATGCTTGGATTGTTTAATCATTTCCTTTTTAAGGAAAAGTACTTCTGAGTCAATTTTTTTTTGCTCCAACTGCCCGGCTGTGAATTCTGTGATGGTCACATGGAAGCAAATCTTTCTGCTCTTTTTTTTTTTATTTTTTTTTAATGCCTGTAACAAGCAAAAATAGGCTTTGAACAAAAAATCCTGAAATCCTGGATTTGAGGAGTCCTTCCTTTGACCAGTCAAAGCAAGCACATGGGCTCAAGGGCTATTGGTGTTCAGGGACCTCAGTCATTCCTGGGAAACCTGAAATCATGGAAAAGTGCTCTTTTGCCACCATAAATGGGCAAATCTGCTTAGCTCCTCCAGAAGACCAGCAGATGATGAATTTCACAGAAAAAGTGGAGCCCAGCTGCAAGAAGCAGGACTTTTTTATGATTTTCACACTGAAGACATCCAAAAGTCAGGAGTGCCACAAGTGCTGGTTAATAGGAATAAAATCCAATGCCTTGAAAGTGGGCAGAATATCAGTCACTTTGGGGGAGAAATAATATATGTTTTTTGGGTTTTTTTCCTATTGCTGCCAGTACATCTTCCAGTTTTAGGAACCAAAGATCTCTAAACAACTGTTCAAGGCTGTAGAGTGGGACACTGGAAGCATCACTGTGGAATTGTGCCATGTATTTAAAGCAATGATGTGATAGTTTAAAATATGCACTCTCTTGACAGAGGGAAAGAAAATATTAATCACTCTTAGCAGTTTGGCAAGAATTTAAAAAAACAGAGGAAACTCATTTCCCACAAACCCAACTCCTCTCTTCTAATAAATCAGCATCATCTTTTGTATCAAGAGAAAACCCACATGTCAAAATAGAGTCAGTGTGTGCTGACAGTAATTTAAAGCTTCAGGCTGTGTGAATGCAGAGGATGTTTTGGTTTTCAGGAGAGGATGGAATGTTGCAGTGAACAAGATGTGTTTGTGATGATGCATTTTCTAAAAATTAACCTTTTGGTCATGGCAAATTGTGAACTGTCACTGAGTGCCATGGAATGACAAAATGAAAACAGCAAGAGAAAGCATGGAGAAAACAATCAGTGCAGAAAGCTGGAATTCCAAAGCAAAATTCTGAAATTTTTAAGAAAAAATCAGAAAATACTTACTTTCAAGAATGTTCTCTTTAAGACCTTTCAGCTTCATGCAAAATATTGAAGATTTTTTTACTTTTATGCAACATATTTGTCTTTAAGGAAAAAATGGAGGGTGAACATCTTAATTTTTCAAGTCTGATTTGGGTAGAGATTAGTCTCTGTGTCTGTAAAACTGCAATTACTCTTCAAAGGTTTGAGGAGACCCCAAACCATGGTGCTGCTGGCTGGAAGGAATGACTTCTGTGTATTGCCTGGTTCTAAACTGACACACTTTTAAGCTGGTCAATTTTCATAAGTGCTGAAGAAACATTTTTAGCTACAGTTGGTGTAGACACCATTGTACCCTCCCTAATGTGTCACTTGTTTGATTTCCCTCTGCTGTTCTGTAGGGATAATAAATATTCAGCAGATTGGGTTTTGCATCTGTTCATGGTTTTGCTAAAGATAAGATTGTTGTGACTGAATAGGGGAATAATTTTGCAATTTTTTTGGTAGCACACCCTTGACCTCAGCCTTCCCTGTGTGCAGTGTGGCTCTTCATGATGCCCCAGCATCCCTTTTCAAAAAACTGTCCTGAGGGAATTGTAGGTCTGTAACAAGCTGGGTGCCTTCCAGAGATGCAGTTGAGGATAAATTTAGGTCAGTGCTTGCTTCTAATTTCAGTAGTACAGCATTCTGCTCTTCTTTTAGTCACAAAATGAATGTGTTGCCCCACATTTCAACTTATTGCTGTGTTCACTGGCAGTTTCTCAGAAGCTGAGATTTGTTTTTTAGGCAGTCTGCATGGCAAGAGGGTAATTTCCTTGCTTGCAAGGCAATGAAAACTGGAGTGACAGAATTATTAAGGCTGGAAAAGGCCTCTAAGATCATCAAGTCCAACCATTAAAATAACACTGCCAGGGTCTTAGCAGGTATTCCTGCTTCTAAGGGCTCAGCAGTAACATTGGCTTCCTGAAGAGATAATCACACAAACATCTTCAGTATTCCAACAAAACAGAAGACAGGGCAGTGATAATCCTTCCCCTGACACTGTGGTAGCATTTGGGAAAGTGGAGTGGATATTTACAGGTATTTGAGCTGTTACTACAATCTAAGAAAACAGAATTTTGCACTGTACACATGAAGGTTCAAAATTCAGCAGGGCAATGCTGCTTGTGAGAGCAGAAAAGAATAAACCCTAAACCTTGCCCAGCTCACAAGTACAACAGATGAACTTGGCACTGACTTTTGGAGCAGTTCCTCCTGTCCCCACTCAAAGGCTGTGAAAACACACCCTGGGGGCACTTCAACAAGTTCAGGGGATGTGTCTCGATGCTTTACCCCAATCCTGTAACAAAACAAGCAGCTGCTGTGTGCAGATTCGAGTTGCTCTGTGCATTAAATCAGGGTAAACTCTTACTTGCCCTGACTGGGTGATGGGACTGAAGAGATTAATACAGCTTTCCCAAAGTCAGCTTCATGGCATGGATTGCTCCAAATCCATACAAACCATGTCAAGTGTATTGATGGGAGTTATAAAACAACCTGAACTCACTGCAGGAAAAGTTCCCTTGATATAATAATGTCAGCAGTTACATGTTATGCTAATGTTTATGATTGGTTTATTTAATAAGTTGTATTTTCTGTTTACTGTGGCTTGGTGGATCCTTCTCATGGGCCTTCATGAGCCAGCCTTTGGCAGCGGCACCTCCAGGGCTCTCCATCTGTTTGTTTAAGTTCAATCCCTGTGCCCTGTTAATTTTCCATCTCAGTTCTTGTCCCAGGATTTTGTCCCAGCGTTGGCCACCGTTGATGAGCCCTCCCCACCCCGGGGCACAGAACTGCCTCAGTGACCAGCTGGGGTGATCCTGGGTGGGTGGGGTGCTGACAGCACACCCAGAGACACTGTTCTGCTTTCACAAGTTTGTTGGACAGCAATGTCAGGTCGGATGCTGCTCTGTTGTGGGTCTGGTTTGTCACAGGGATCCTCTGCCCGAGCCTCGGTGACTCCCTGGGAGGGAGCAGCTCACCGCCCAGGGACAGCTCCTGCCTGCTCTCTCTGCACTCTCCAGGGGTGCTGAGGAGTGGACAGAACCTTCCCTGCACTGTGACACTCACCAGGGATGCTCACAAGTGGAAGAAAAGCTTTTTAACCTCCACAGAAAGGACTTGAAATCAAATGAGCTGAAGCCTTTTGGAAAAGGCGACTTTGAACGAATTTAGGCATCTGCTGCAGCAGATTACTCACACTTACTCATCACAGCTTGGATTTGTGTATTTGGCACGTGTGTGATGACCTGTTGCAATGAGAATGGTTGTGTGGGGGTCACGTTGGGGACATCAGGCCCCTTGTCCCTCCACCTGTGCCCTTGCCAAAGCAGGGTCCCTTCCACATGCACCGAGTGGCTCTCGGCCACGGCTCTGTGGGCCTGGGAGCAGTGAGACCTCAGCTGTGGACACAAACAGTGGTGTTTGTTTGTTGGCTTTTCTTTTCCCTTTGTTTTCACATTCATGTAGTGAGGCAGTGCCTATGAAGTCGGGATTTTTCTTCTCAAATGCGTGAGGTGTTTACGAGAGTGAGATAGGCACAAAAAAGAACGAACACTTCAAAATGCCACAGTAGGAGGTTCAGAAGAAAAGGCATCACAGCTTGGTTGTGTTCAGCAGATACAGAGGATCTGGTGTAGGAAGAATTTCAAATTCATGCAGACCTCGTTGCAAAGAGTGGCCCAAAATGATGGGTTTTAAGACCAAAATGTTTGGGGCAGAGGATTTCTCCGACCCTGGCACCTTCAGGCATTATGGCTGAATGTACAACAGCAAAAAGAAACACCCACAGCTGGCACCAGGTTTTCTAGAAAGACATAAAATTCTTTTAAAAACCTGGCTGTAAGTTGCAGATGTTGGGTTGGAAAGGTATTTGTAACCCCAACTCCTGTTTATTGAGTAAAGCTTTGAAAAATCTGTGCTGAATTCATTTCAAGCAAGTGAAATTCTGGCCCTGAGCTTTTCTTCATAGGGCCTCCAAAGAGACAGATTTCACAGCAGTGCATTCATTTAAGTCAGCTAGAAGCAATTTTAAAAATTAAACATTCAAAGATTTCAATTATTAAAAAAAACTACCCTTGCTGCCTAGTCAATCTTCATCTCCTAAATCATATTTATTTTAATTAGTTTGCAAAACTTGCTGGGACACCTGTGGTTTGCCTGGGAATTTTTTGACTTGGCTTATTTGGAAGCTGTTTGGCAGTGGGTAATTTAAAATTTTATCAGCATAAATATTATTATAGAATATTTAAAGAATATTAATATTAATGGTTTTACATTTAATTGCATGAGAGTACAAATTAATTTTTCAAGTAGAAACCCATTTAATTTCCAGCAGGCTGATTTTGTTCCATGAGTACCATTTAGTGTAAGGCTTGTCTAGCATGCTTTTGGTATACTTTGTCATTTCAAGTATCTTGGCTTGTCAATTTGTATATTATTGCTGGGCACACATTTATTTGCCTGACTGGTTCTATTTTATATTAATTTTAGGGGTTTGTATTGCAGATAAATCAGGTTAGCCTGACAGCAGCAGAATAAAATGCTCAGCTGGAGCCAGGTCCATTGTAGATGATGTTCATGTGAGCTCTGCTGGTGTTTGCTGGTCTCATCCCAAGCATGTCAGAGAATCATGGGAGAGTTCAGGTTAGAAGGGACATTAAAAGTCATCCTGTTCTAATCTGCCTGCCATGGACGCCTCCCACTGTCCCAGGCTGCTCCCAGCCCCAATGTCCAGCCTGGCCTTGGGCACTGCCAGGGATCCAGGGGCAGCCCCAGCTGCTCTGGGCACCCTGTGCCAGGGCCTGCCCACCCTCCCAGGGAACAATTCCTGCCCAACATCCCACCTATCCCTGCCCTCTGGCAGTGGGAAGCCATTCCCCTTTCTCCTGGCTCTCCATGACCTTGTCCAAAGTCCCTCTTCAGCTCTCTTGGAGCCCCTTTAGGCACTGGAAGATGCTCTAAGGTCAATCCAGGGCCTTCTGCAGGCTGAACGACCCCAATTCTCTCAGCCTTTTCAGACAGGAGAGCTGCTCCATCCCTTCAATCTTCTTTGTGGCCCATCTCTGCCCCTCTGAGCTTGAGCTTGTGCTCACCAGCACATGCCAACCTTCCCTGTTTACCTCAAATCAAATTTCCTTGATGTGGGAAAGGATCCTCAGAGATGAGGATCAAAGTGTCAGATTTATTTCACTTGTTGCTTCTCCATGATGGAGAAGCTTGGCTTTAAAATATTACATGCAGCAGGTGCTGTTCAAACAGAATAAATCCAAACAGCCCCAATTCTCAGTTGAGCCACTGCCTGCTGGAGCCTGGGCAGGAAAAAGCCTGGCTTCCCTCCACTGCTTCCCATTTAGCACTCACTGTGTTCTGCTGAGCTGGGATTCAGCCTCATGTCCAATACACAGAAAGAAAAGTCAGGAAATTGTATCAGCAAAGGCAAGGCTGGAAGATGTTTTGTTGTTCTGGTGCTGCCATGCTCTTTTTGCCTTTGCCCAGTAGCCTGATGCTGTGGTTAGATAAGGAAAAGCTGATTATTGGGACAGGAACCTGCTGAGGAGATCTGCTTTTACTTCCCTGCTTTCATTCAGGTTTACTCTCTGTGTCCCTGGGCAAGTTATTTAATCCCTCAGCTTTTCTTTTTGGATGAAAATGGAAAAGCAGGACACTTCCATGCATCACAAGATGCTGCATTTGAAGTTGAAGGTGTTCAAATAAGCTTTGTCTAAAGGAAGTGCATTACAGATAAAAACCAAGTAATTAGTAATAATCAAAAAATCCACCACAGTAAGTGAATTGGTATTTTGATTTTTGCATTTACTGTGTCTGAAAAGAATTGATTAATGTTGGCAATGCATGCTGAGATTTTTCAGATAGGCTGCTTCTGAAGAGATATGGCTGGCATAAATTTTAAAAGGGATTATTACAGGGATGCACCTGAATCCAGAGGAACAGTGTCTGTGCCTCGTGGTCTTTTTCCAGCACTGAGGAAGTTTGTGAGGCAGAAGTGGCACTTTGTGATGGAGGGTGATGAACTGGGGGTAACCTCCAACACTCGGGAATTGTCACACAATGGCTTCTGTAGGGCCTTGCCCTCTGCCAAGAAAGACTTCCACAATTACTGCACTCTTTTCTGAATGCTGGCCTAGGACTCCCCCAGAATTCTGTCTCCTCATCTCTATAAACCCAATAAACATATGTATTTCTCTCCTAGGAGTGCAGGGGTAGGTCCTGGGAGATTTTATAGAGTGAAACCAGAACAACAGCAGGGACATCTTGAGTCTTGGAGAGCATTACAGCTTTCTTTCAGCCTTTCTTAGACAGCTTTATTGTTCAGTGCTGATGGGCCCCAAAAAGATTGGATGTGACAGAAATCCCTGTCTGCAAATCCCATACCCCAGGAGATGCATCTTGGTGTCACCAGGTAATCACACAGACAAAATTCCCTGATACTTCTTCTAGCACCAGGCTTTGCTTCAGCTTTCGTGCTCCTCTGATGGACTGCCACAAAAAAGCCTTAGATTTCTGTGCCTACACGAAAAAGCCACGTGTGTGTGGAGCCCCTCAGTTCTGGGAAGTGCTGATCTTGCTGCCAGCAGGCTGGAGCATGGGCAACACACCCAGTGGCTTCCTGGGGTCAGCAGCCCTCCAGTGCCACACACGGGTGGGAAAACTGCCCCTCTCTGGAAGGTTTAGTGAGCTGGGTGTTCTTCTGCTGGTCTGGAGCTGTACAAGTGTCTGGGATCTGAAGATGCTCAGTCAGAAGCCCTGAGCATTAGGCTTTGCTAGTTTTTTCTCCAGATTCTCTGACCACAGGAACACACACAGAGTTCCCCTACCCCAGTACGGGGGATGTGGCTTTTGGGCAGAAGGTGCAATTCCTCAGGGGAGTCTGAATTTGCAGCAGCTTTCTCAATAGTATCAAAATCTGGGCTTTTTATGGCATTGAGAAAAAAAAAAGGGAAGGATTTAAGCTCCTGGGGGCAGCTTTGCATGGTAGTGCCAGTGGGAGAAGGATCTGGACCCCTGTGATATTTTTATGCTGCTTCTTCCTAACAGGCAAACACAGTTAACAGTGTATGGTGTGTACCTTCATACATTGCACTGATTTCTCTCATCCATGACCCTCTGAGGTCCTTCTATCCTGCCAATGTCCAAGACTGGATGCAGTCCATTGGGATTTTAATTGCATTCTGCCTCACCAAAGCACGTTACTTGTTGCCACTCGAGGTGGAAAATGTGCAGGACTGCTTGTATATGTTTTCCTATGGGAAAAGTTTGAACTTTTGTAATGGTAGGGAGTGAGAAAATCAAAATATTTTAAATAAAAGTCCCATCTTAGAAATGTTACTATGACAGCAACATTTTCTCATGCCAGTAAAGCGAGCATGTTTTTTTAAAACCTCTTATGTAGCATGATTTTCTTACAAAAGTCTGTAACAGTCTGTCCACCATTGTTATGGTTTTATGTGACTTTAGGACTCTGTTTGAATTTCTTTTGCCTTTGTCAAGCAGTGAATATGGATGTGTTGTGTTTGCCCTTCTAATCTGATCCGTGCAGCTGAAGTGAAAAAAGTTCTGTAATACTTCAGAAGCAATGATGTTATTTGGTTTGTGGCATTGCCTCTTTTTGGTCATTTAGCCTGATTTTGAGAGATAGCCAAGAATAGCAAAAAAAAAAAAACCCCAATCATGCAAAGCCCACACAAAAACCCCAACAAAACAAGCAAGCAAATAAACCCAGTGAACCCCCAATATAATTTTGTGTTCATTGAATATGTACACTGCCACCAGCACTCTCCTTCAAACCCAGGGGATTTGCTCCTAAGCTTTTCTGTTTCTAGTAATTCAGAAAAAGCTGTTTTCCTCTTTTGGGAGTTTTGCTGTTGGCCATTTTACAGAACCATAGACTGGTTTGGGCTGGAAGGGACCTCAAAACTCATCCAGTGCCATCCCCTGCCATGGGCAGGGACACCTCCCACCATCCCAGGTTGCTCCAAGCCCTGTCCAGCCTGGCCTTGGGCACTGCCAGGGATCCAGGGGCAGCCACAGCTTCTCTGGGCACCCTGTGCCAGGGCCTGCCCACCCTGAATTTCTTCCCTGATCTGATCCAAAACTTCTTTCTTTCATCACCCTTGTCCTGGCACTCCGTGGCCTTGCCACAAGTTCCTCTCCTTCTTTGTCAGCTCCTTTCTTTGCCAGAAGTAAATCTGCCTTTCTTCAATTTAAGAATACAGAGAAGCTGAGGGAAGAAAATAAAGTTGTTTGCAGGAGTCAGTAGAAACTTTTCCAGCATGCTGAAGTCACTGTTTATTTTGTTGTGTGTCATTCATCATTTTACAGCCAAATTCTAGAGATGCCAGCATGGCACTTCTCAGCTCTCCAGTAAATCTCCTACCCCAGGAGCCCTTCCACTGAAAGACAGACAATTAGGATTTTCAGAGTGCTGCTAACTTGTTACAGTTGTTTACCAAATACTAAAGTTGTGTGCATTACAAGTGATAGATGTACCCTTCTTTTCACTACGATAACAAAAAGTTCAGTCTGCTTGGCAATAGTCAAAGTTTTTCCATTTAATCTAACATGAATGGCAAAATCTATTCACTGAAGGGAGCTGGTGAAAGAGTTGCAAAGGACTGGTTTAGTGTCTAAAACAGAGCTGAGTTTGTTCAGACTTTTTTTTTGTTTTTTCAAAATCTTATTTTTTCACTTCTGGGGGCATTAGTACAGCATGTCCAGAAGTGATTTTCCAAATCCCTGTAAGTATTTACCTCATCTTTCTTTTTAGGTGTGTAAAAAATCCCCAAACTCTATTGTCTGTTTTGTACAAGGCTTGGTGAACTGGAGCTGATGATTTTACTCTTGTTTTATCCTTGTCTCTTTTTGGTCTTCATTAGAAGCCTGACTCTCTTTAGTGAGCACATAAAGGCTGGTTTGTCCCTTTCAACACAGGCACAGTGGGTTTGATGTACGTGTGTGCTCATAGGTAGTTTGCTATTATTATTAAATTATTTAAGTTATTGATTTAGTTGACTTTAAAAGAAAAAAACAAACCAAACCAAAGGTATATTTGTACAGGAGCAGTACAAGGAGAAGTTTTAGGGTGTGTCTGTCCTTCCAGGTACTCCTGATCTCCAATATTTACACTGTGATGCTTCTCCAATAGCTGCCCCAGAGGTGCCAGCTCTCTCCAGTGCTGAGAGCTTTCCTTACCCTGGTTTGACTCCCAGCTGTGGGAGTGCAGCTCCGCTAAGAACCTGTGCTGAGGAAGGGCAGCTCTAGAGCCCTGCTGGTTGTACAAGATCAGTTTATATCCCTAAACATGGAATTGAATCATCCTGGACTGACTTCACAGTACAAACGTTCCTCCAAGCCACAACTCTCCTCCGAGTGCCCGCCTGCTGAAACCAGGTGTCAGGGGAAAAAATAAATGTAACAAATCTGAGAGGAGAGGTGGGCATTGCCTTCTCCGGCCTTGCTCATACCTGTACACACATTTCCATGGCCAATGCCCAAGCAGGGTGTAACTCCACAGCTTTAACTCCAGGATATAAAGCAGAATTTTACATCTCCTCGTACTCTTCTTTAGATGAATGCAGACGAGGCATAACTGAAGTATTTGGCTTTTTTTACATGAAAGGTTGTTTTGCTGTCAATCAGATAACATTAGAAAAATCAGCTATTGAGGGTTGATCAGGATGTTGTAGGAGCGCAGTAGTCCTGTGGTCAATTATCTCTCTGTCCCTATCTCTTGCTAATAAAAGCAAGAATAACTGCAGGCTCCAGTTATTCTTCTGTTGAAAGAAATGGAAATTTTGCTGGTTGAAATTCACAGATGTTTCATCCTGGAGGATTTATTACTCTTTTCCTATCTTCTCTGATAATAACAGCAGAACTAATAAATGCTCTGCAGCTGAAAAGATGATCTTTGAACACTGCATAAATCTGTTCTAGATAAGCCATTTATCCCAAACTCTGCATATAAAAGGAGAGGAGAGCAGAAAGTCTCTCACCTCCTGGAATCCCAGAATATTATCTCACCAGGATTTTGCTCCTATTTGCTAGGCTGTTTGAATTGTCTGTTGAATCCAGGTTGGCATGACTCTGCCAAATGGGATTTCCACTGCTAGCGGCCCTATAAGCTTGATTATATTAAATAATGTGCAGTCATTCCAAGCTATGGAAAGTAATTTATTTATCCTCTGTCTTTTTCAAGGAGTAACTGGGTGACCTCCTACAGAGTGTTGGTGAGCAACGACAGCCATGCGTGGACTGCTGTCAGAAACGAATCTGGAGATGTGGTGAGTGGAGTGAAACGTTTCATGAAGAGCAGAGGTAGGAAAGCAGGGACTGGCCACAGATTACTCAGTGTATGACTTAAAGGCAGCATCTCTCAGTGCTCCCATGGATTTTAAGAGCAAACCCCAAGGTACAGAAATGGTTACAGGATTGTCCAGGGGGAACGGGGAGATTGCGCTCATCAAAGAGCAGTTCTGGCCTGAGCCACCATCAGCCTGGACCTGGAAGGTGATTTTATATTTCTATTACCAAAACCACTGAGAGACATTTTGAAGCACTGATGTTGCCATTTCCCCATGTTTGGCCTGCCCAGATTTTCGAAGGGAACAGTGAGAAGGAGATCCCAGTGCTGAACATGCTGCCCGTGCCCCTGGTGGCGCGTTACATCCGCATCAACCCCCGCTCCTGGTTCGAGGAGGGCAGCATCTGCCTGAGACTGGAGATCCTGGGCTGCCCCTTGCCAGGTAAGAGCCTTTAGCAGTTGCTGTTGGCATGGCTGCTGTGCCAAGACTCAAAAATTTCATTTCCTTCGGATGTCTTTGCTTTTGGTATGATATTTATCCTTAGTGAGTAGAGTCACGCAAAAAGAAACAGAAATATCTGCCCAAGCCCACAGACAGTATCAGGATAAGTTTTGATATGCAACCCATAATATCTGTAAGTGCCTTTATTAATAAAGCAAGATTGCATGGATGATCTAACAAGATTTTCTTTGTTGTTTGGGCTTAAATGAAGTGCAATAAATCTTCCTGAGTGCACATGTACAATGGAGGAAATAAGATTGTGTACTGGGAAAGCTGCTTGCAGATGTCTCAAGCTTCTAAGGCAAGAAATAACAATTACATTACCTGATTTTTAATTCTTTAGTTTTTTTAATTATATAAGACTTCCCTGAAATATTTTGAAGGCAAATTCTTTTGCTGAACTCATACTTAGCTTGTAGGGAGGAAGGAGGGGAGTAGAGGGTGAAAGGAATTTCTAGGATATTTCAATGGTTATTAAATCCAGCATCATCTCTGGCAAATCCAAAGTGAAGGGAAATTGTCCTGTGCTATGCAAGGCTACTAAAAAATAGCAAACCAAAATCCTTCAATACTGCAAATTCTGGCAAAGCCATGATTCTGCTAAGCACATTGTGAATAATCTTGAGGTGGATTAATGTCTTCATTTCTGTGTGTACATGTGCATAAATATTTGAAAAACCTCTTTTCTCAAATCTTTTCTAAGTTGCTCACTACTCACTCCACACCTCTCATCTGCTTTTTTTGGTTGTTTTTCTTTGATCTCAGATTCTGGCACCGTGGGAATTTTTTTTGCTGAGGTCTATGAATAGTGTTTTAAGAAATACCAGAGACAGAAAAAGCTCCTTTCCATTGGTGCTTTAACTGTTCCTGCCTCTGTCCAGAACTTGCTGCCTCCAGTTCCTCTGATGATGTAGGGTCTTCACACGCCAAGCAGACATAGCTTGATTGTTGTCCTTTGGATGTTTAAACACTCAGGAAAAAAAACCCAACAAACTATTTGGGGCATGAAAGGGATAATTCTCTGCCAAAGAGAAGTGTGGGACAAGTATTGTCATAAAATTTAGTCTGTAGTTGTGTTATGAAGAAGCACTGAAATTTAGCAGCTCAAAGACAACTGCTGTGAGTGGGCAAAAAATGCATCCTGGACTTGATGGCAGTGACCAAAGGTGTCCTGTGCATGTGACCTTCCCTGTTTTCAGGAGGATTCTGATTTCTTTTAGCTGTGGGTTTAGAACACCGCACCTCTGTGGGTTGCTTGTTTGCCATTGTGATGGGCAATCCCAAAGACAATCTTTCCCCTCAGCTCTTGGAAGAACTCTCAGAGAGCAGTGATTTATCCCAAGTTCCTGTGGGTTTGCAGAGGATCCACTCTCTATAAACCAGGGAAGGAAGGGAAAGGAATTTTCTCCAGCACCACGACCTTTTCCTGGCACACAAGACACACACAGAGGGCTCCAGGGGATGACAGAGATGACACCCAAACTGTTTTGTAGGGAAATCCTCATGATCCCTTTCTGTTCCCTAAAACTGCATCTAAACAGGAAAAAGCAAACATGTCAGTATTTGGAAAGGTAATTTTTGTTAAGTGCAGCAGTTTTTTACCCTGGATTCCTCCTGGATTTACACCCATCCAGGGCCAAATTCTGCTTGGCAGTGTTGGCATTTGTTACCCTTCAGCTTCACGGGGCTGTGTCAGTGGGTGAAGCTGGGAACACATCAGCACTTTCACCACTGTCCTGCTGAGTGCTCTTCCAGCTTTTCACAGATCTTGAATTCGCATGGAAACAGCATCAGTGCATCCTCCTGGTAGTCATTTATTGAGTTAATTGCCCGCAGTGGCTGATTCAGTATATTCCTGAAAGAAAATACCAGAATCATTCATTGAGAAACACAATGGGAATGGGGTGTGTGCATTCAAAATGTAATTGGACTGAAGAACTAATAGGTTTTGATAAGTGCTGACCCATCTTTTTAGCTCAGAAAGAGCTGGCATTTCTTTCTCCTTGCTCATTTTGTTCCTCGCACGCAAGGCGCCCGGAACAAAGCTGTTCCTCAGGTTCCAGAAGCCTTTCCATGCACGTTTTCTTCCTGTAGGATGGGACTTTTTTTTTTGCAGCTCCCTCCAAGTGGATTCCTCACCCCTTATTGATGCTGTTTTGCTTATTCCAGCTTAAATATCTGGACTTTCTGGCCATGGGAGCAGTGACTTTGTGATGTTCTAACACTTTGTCTCGACTGTGGGACTGGAAATCAAGGGCTCTTTTTTTTCTGACAGTTTCTTCTTCCATAAAAATGACCAATTTTCCTAAATTCTCCAAAATCAGGAAGTGGAGCTCCGTTAGTTCACTCACCTCTAGCCTTTCCAAAGCCCAGAGATATAGGGAAATACCTGTGAGGAAATAGTCCAACAGCTAAAGGAGTTTGGGAGGAAAGAAACCCAATTTTCAGGAGTGTGAATTCCTTTTCATGCCTTCTAGATTTGTAAATTCAAGGTTTATGTCTTTATTAGTCTCACTATATTAAACCATTTGCATTCAGTCTGTGCTCTGTATCAGCTTTCCATCAAGCAGGCTCATGAGGGAGGGTAATAAAGGAATGAGGAGAAAGGATAAAAGATAAAGAAAAAAAATAAGGTATAAATGTTCTAGGAGAGGTAGTTAGCACTGTCAGAATGAGATGGAAATGGTTAAAAACAGCTAAAAGACATTCCTGTGGGTACAGCTCTCTCCATAAAACCTGCTGCATGTGGTAGATGCACTAAAAATTGGATAAATCCTGAGAAAACCCTACTTGGACAATTGGTACAGAGAAGTCCTTGCTTGTCTAATCAGTATTAAATAAGATAATTGTAATTTTTATCAGTGAAATGCTTATCATTTATCCATAACATGCTTTTTTCTTGTATCATAGACTAGTTTGGACAAACAACCTTTTCTAGACTGTTACAGTAGCTCTAATAAAGTAAAAAACCCTGTGTTATCCAGCTGTGACTGCGCTGTCATTTGGGCAACAGAGGGGATTTGCTGTTTCACCAAGGGAAGGACATTTGTCTCTGGAGGAAAAATGCCAGAAAATCCTACCTATAGCAACAATCAGTGCTGCCCTGCCTCACTGGGCAAAAAGAGGACAAAAACCACAAGCATTTAATTCCCTCTCTGCTTTCCAAAAATGCTGGTATTTACACAGATGGAGAGTGACACGCACAATCTTTTGCAATTGCCTCAGAGGGATGGATGTGCTTTCTTTGCCTTTTCTTTCTCAAACCTAAGGAAGCTCCAAAAGAAATTGTGTATGATCAAAAGTACCCAGAGATTGGAGAGAGAAAATTGGTTGAGTTCTTCATGCATTTATTTATATTGTAGAGTATTCAAGGCAAGAGGCAATTATTTTAATGGAATAAATTTGTGATGAAATTTAATTTTTGATAGTTCTTATATAGAAAACTATCACTGGTACCATGATTGTGCCATTGCTTTGAACCCAAAATTAAAAATGAACTTTAACAACTCTGTAATGGAGTGCTGTGTTTTGCAGTGGCTTCAGTCTTATTTTTAGGCTACCTGGTCTAGTCTAGACTTGTGTTCATTTTTTGATAAAAATGTGACTTTCTACTAGTATCTTTCATTATTAATGGTCATGTAAACAGCAGTTTTTAATCCAGCAAACTACTTCTGAGAGTAAAAGGAGAAAATAATCAATTTGTAGTTGAAAACTATTATTTCATTGCTGATTTAATGTGTGATGTTAATGCTTGTGAGCAATGCTCACGAGGCTGCCATGAAATAGATCATGTGGAAAAGAATTTAGGATCACCTGATGTGGCTGCCAGCGGATTTATTTCAAGATTACACATGTGCTGTCTGTGAGATGTTCAATTTAGTGAAGACAAGTCAAATTCACTTAAATTACACAGAAATTTAAAAAAATCAGTCATTTGCAAAATAGCTCATTGAGGTTTTTAAGGCAGTTTAAAGAGTTTGGACCAGAACATTCTTTCAATCAAAAACTTCTCTGAATCACTTGTGTTGCCCTCATTGTGTCCTGCATTTGGAGCACCACTTCTGGGAAGCTGAAACTCACTGGAAGTGAGGGCTCCACTGGCTGAGGTGCTGCAGAGCTGTAAGAAGTGAAAATTCCCCTTTGTTCATCTGCTGAGCAATTGATCCTTTCTGGAGCTTTTTTTCTGGGCAGTTTTCATGCTGTGAGGTAGCTGGGCTTTAACCCACTTGGGTTCTGCATCCAGCCCTGAAGTCCCCAGCACAGGGAGGACAAGGAGCTGCTGGAGAAAATCCAGAGGAGGCCTCAGGGATGATCAGAGGGATGGAGCAGCTCTGCTGGGAGGGAAGGCTGGGAGAGCTGGGATTGTTCAGCCTGGAGAGGAGCAGCTTTGGGGTGATGTAATTGTGACCTTCCAGTACCTGAAGGAGCTGACAAGAAAGAAGGAAAGAGACTTTGGGCAAGAGCCTGGAGTGACAGGAGAAGGGAATGGCTTCCCAGTGCCAGAGGGCAGGGTTAGGTGGGATTTTGGGCAGGAATTGTTCCCTGGGAGGGTGGGCAGGCCCTGGCACAGGGTGCCCAGAGCAGCTGTGGCTGCCCCTGGATCCCTGGCAGTGCCCAAGGCCAGGCTGGACATTGGGGCTGGGAGCAGCCTGGGACAGTGGGAGGTGTCCCTGCCATGGCAGGGGTGGCACTGGGTGAACTTTAATGTCCCTTCCAACCCAGGCCATTCTGTGGGCCTATGAACCTATGATTTAACAGCTTTGGTCCCTTGTCCATCTTAGAAAGAGCAGAAGCATGAAGGGAACACGGTGCATCCACCTGCAAACTTCATCCCTTCTACCCCTGCTGTAAGGATAGATTATTACTAACATATCCCTCTGTATAAATGTGAGTCCCACACTTTTGCTGGATCTTTTCTACTTGGAAGAAAAAGAGACTTTCTGTGCAATTTCTGTGAATAAATCAGTATATTTCTATTGTAACTCTTCTGTGGTTTGAGTTTCTCAATCTCTTATTCTCTGTTTTATTAAAAAGAATAATTTTTTGCTAAAGTGGATCCATCCAGCTGCATGCAAGCCTTGTTTGCCTTTCTACATTTTAGCTTTTAATGTTCTAATCTGTATTCCTGTTGCAGCAGAAATCCTGTGATCCAAGCAGGCTACAGCAGAGCCTGGCAAAATATGAGTGTTAATTCCCTAGGGAACTGTCAAATTGAGCTCTGTTGTTGAGGAAGGGCCAGAGATACAATCATTCTCACTGCACAATTTTTTTAAGTTTCCACCAGCTCTACAGCACTTACAGTTATTCCTGTGTTATTAGTGTTTGATGTATGGAAAAAGAGCCAGGCTTTGAAAGGAATGGGATTAAAGTATCAGGGGAAAAAAATCAGTTGCTGTATATTTTGGCTCGTGGTGATAGAGAAAACCTTCAACATCCTGGCAGTTTTATGATGTTTATTTTTATATTTTTACAACGTGGGGATATTTTTTCAATTATGAAGATATTCTGTGGGATATTAAACACATTGTGTCTTTTGAGAAGATGGGGGGGGTTATTATTTCAATTTCTGAATTCAATTAATGAATAATTTCTACAAATTAACCTGAGTTTTGATAAGACAAGATTTTTTTGGGATATTTTTCAGTTGTAGTTGTAGAGGAGCCTTCATGGGACCTTCCAGCATCTCTGCTGTAGATTAGGAAATGGAAGTGGAGAAGAGGATGGGTCCTGTTACTGTAAAGCTTAATGGAACTTGCATGTTTCGTTACATAAATAACCTAAATAGTGCAAAAGACACGAAAAAATTTAGAATTTTATGGGAATACTTAGTGAGTTTAATGTCAGAAATATGAAACTTGAAGATGTTATAAAGTATTTTGCAGTGTTACGGGTTTTCCATAATTTCATTACGGGTTTGTTGCTGTGGGATGGTAACTACATGTTCTTCTTACTCAGAATTATTCCTTTTTTCTCCCCAAAAAAGGCACAACTGGCAGGTGATACTATTTAAAACCATTTCCCTTCTCTAGAAACCATATTTTTTGTGTTGCAATGAGACAGGATGATACTTTGACTTTTTAATATTTCACTTTCCCCCCAATAATTTTAAACCAATGAAGATGATTGTGTGTGAAGGCAAACAATTTTTCATGGAAGCCTGAAAACCACTGGCTTGACAAATGATTACTCAAAATTCCAGACATCCCAGATGTGGCCAGTTAAAGAATGTGTCTGATGTTTTCCAAATAGACTTGTTTGTCTCTGAAAAGAAATCAAAATAGATTAGGCTAGGAGCACATTTATCAGGAGCTGCAAAGCTGAGCCATAAAAGTCTTGGCCTGTGTTTTATTTCCAGGTAAAAGGCCTAGAATGCCAAGGAGACAAAAGATTCTTTTCTAACCACATCTTTTGATACTTCAAAATGTGCAAACTATAAATAATAGCCATAAATAAGTGAATATGTAAATTTTTAAGTAAAAAAGACCTCTGACTTCCACAAGAACTGTTTTGGGAGATAAATAAGAATGTTTAATTTGCACAGTTGTTCCTTTCTATGTTTTGCAAGCAGCGCATAGACTTGGAAAATGCTCATCAGGAAAACTAAAATGCCTTGCAATAGTAAATTAATCAAGTGGACACAAAATATTTGCTGTGGCTTTTCCCTCTAATTTGATTTTCCTTCTACTCTTTTATCTTGTATCTGACTCATCATTTCCCAATGACTTTTTCCCTCCTCTGCAGCCTAAGGCTGCCCATTTGCTTTTCTGTTGAAGTTGAGTTTTTTGGGCAGAGGGACTGGCTGGAAAGCTGATGCCTCCTTGCTTTTGTTTGGATCTGTAGGAATTGATTTATGCAGTGATTAGAAATATTTCAAATTAGTTGTTTTGCTTATAGAAAACCTGTTTTAAGTACACACAGGACCGTGAAATTCAGATTTCTGTGTTCCTTACATGCCTTGTGCCAAAGCACCTCCACATTTGAAATTCCTGAGCAGGTGAAAACTCTTTTATTTCTTTTCTCAGATCCAAATAATTATTACCACCGAAGAAATGAAATGACAACCACTGATAATCTGGACTTTAAGCATCACAACTACAAGGAAATGAGGCAGGTAGGCAAAGAGGCTGGTGTGTCATGGGGGGTGGATGGGTATGGGCTTTTCAGCCCTGTGGAATCTGAATTCCAGTTCTTAAAAATGTTATTAAACTCTGTCTGCAATATGTGTTAAAATGTTTTCCCTGTTTTAATTGATTAAAAGCAACAGTCCAATAAAATCCCAAAGTCTTAATTTGTACATAAACTAACCTGAAAAGTGTGACATTACATTGCAGAGAGACCATTTTCATAGAGGGTGCCACTTTTTTTCTTCCATGTGTAATTGAGTGGTGACTGACACAGTGGTTTCTCCTTCCAGATTTGACTCTGATTTAGCCATCAGTTTTCTCAATTATTTCAGTGGGTTTGGATAGTCAGAATAAACTCTAGAGTCCAAATCCATATTTACAGTTGTGAAAATTAGCAATAATTCACCAAAAACACCAGAAAAAAAAATCCCAAGTGATACAATTTTAACTCTACCAGGCTTGTTAATCTTGTTTCTTTAACTTCACACAGCCAGCCTTGTTCTTGGCTTTGCTATTGTTTTTAATCTTGCTTCATATCACCACAGACACAAGTGTGTGTTGTCCTGAAGAAATATTTCTGCCTGCTTTCTCTTCAAATATAAAGATAATATGTTTGGACTTGATGTGAGTGAGTCACTTGCTGTGTGCTGGATTTTCAGTGTATTTATACTGCATGAATCACCACTGGTTTTTATTGAGCAATTGTGTACTGAGTCACACATTTATTTTGGTGGAGATTTCATGGCCCATATTGCTTAGCACAAAGATTAAATGAGTAGGAACTCAATTGACATAATCACTGTCAAAAACAATAAAATATAATGTATTTATGTTGTCATTGCAGAAAGACAGGTTGGTCAGGTTAGAAATATCTTGGGGGGAAAAAACCCCACAGCTTTAAATCAGAATGTTTTTGCACTCTTCATACAAGTGGAAAATCTATGGCAATGTCAGAGAGGAGTGAACTGTGTGCTCTCCCAATTTCTGTTTTCCTCTGTGTCAAAATAATTAATTTGTTTGGAGCTCATTGGATTTTAAGTGCTGATGAGCAGAATAATGTAGGTTACATTGCAAAAAGTCTTATATTCCTTAAACTATTCTCAAAATTTCACTGCAAAATGGAATTAATAACTGCCAGAGACAACTTCTTATTACATACAAACAAACAAACAAACACCATAGCCAAAAACAACAATCAAAAAAATCCCCAGCCCCCAGAAATATACATTATTGTCACTTTTCATAGCTACTTCACCACCAGCCATCTCAGAAAAATGCTGTTCTTTGAAATGATTTATTATAAATACTGAAGGAGGAGGGGATGGTGTTCTCGGGGCCAGGTTTGGAAGCATTACATTTCATTGCAATAAATCAAGTATTTGTGAGATGGAGGGATTTTCTCAGTGTCAGGTTATTTTAATAGAATTCTCTGGTTAGGAAGATGAAATTTACAGCTCCAGGTTTCTCCTTGGAAAAGAACATTCAATATTCTTCTTCCAGTCAATGGGAACACCCGCTGTATCTTGTGTGCAGAAGTCAGGATTGGTTTGCAGTCCAAAACATTTATTATGAGCTGGTTTCTGTGTGTATATTTCTATGTATTCATGTGGCACAGGGCCCTGTTACATGGTTTGATGTGGACATTTGAGTACAACCTTGTCTTTGAGACAACAAACCTGGATCACAGGTAAAATATTGTGCCATTTCTAAGAAATGGATATGAGAAGATCAAATATGAAATATGTTCACTTTCAGCATTGTATTTCCATGAACAATTACCTCCATGGCATTACATGTTCCCAAAAGAGCCACAGGAAAGGTTACTACAGAGGCTCTAATGCAGGAAAAGTTCTTTGACTCAGAAAATAATCCCATGTTTGCAATTAAAGACATGGTGAGGACTTTACAGAGGCCAAAGCAAATATTTCCACTGAATGTAATATGCTTTGAACTTGGTTCTGGGCATTTTTCTCACTCTTAATGAGCATTTCCATACTTTCAACCACTTTTCTGAATTGATGTGCTTGGTATCTTGTGAGCCCTGGAGTGCCAGGCACGTCAGGAAAGCCTCTGCTCCGTGCAAGCTTCAGAGGCAGAAGATTCTCTGCTGGGTTTCAGAGACAGCTCTGAGACAAAAGGCCCTCATTCCCCATTTCCCAGCTTGTGGAGCTGCATGGATGCAGGGAAACATCAGCCAGCTGAGTTTCCTTCAATTTGAACAAGGTGTGAGGAGAGAAATTAGTAAACACGGGTTTGAGTCAGTAACATTATTTATACAGCACACTTTTAGCCTTTAGCTAAAATAGAATTGCTTTTAATACAAAATCTCTACTTGCTGGCAGAGTGAAAAAAATAATATTTCTATTGGAGGGAATGTGGCAATCTGCAAAATAAATGCATTTCTGTGCACTGACACCCTGGGTCACAAGTGCCTTACCTACAGTACATCACAAAGTGTGGTTGTTTTAATTACTCTCCATTATTTTAATTACTCTCCATTGCCTAATGTTTTAAAAATATGTTAGCAGAGCTATAAATTCATGAACTAAACTAAACATAAAACTTTTATAACTAAGAAATAATCAGAGAAGCAAATGAAGAGTTTGTGCCACATCCTATTTAGAATGAACCAATTCATAGTGGATCTATTTTGACGCTGCATTGTCTAAATATGTCTCTTTTTTTTTTATTTTTTTGTTGTTGGCAGTTGATGAAAACTGTGAATAAAATGTGCCCAAATATCACAAGAATTTACAATATTGGAAAAAGCAACCAAGGACTGAAGCTGTATGCTGTTGAGATTTCTGACAACCCAGGAGAACACGAAGTTGGTTAGGATTTTAGTCTTAATTAATCTGTGGAAGGGTGTTGGGATTTGGCTTTTCCCCCCTCCTCTTTCTCAGTGTCTGCACTAATTATCACTGATGGAATTATGTTCATGGCAGCAAAGATTTCAAATGTATGTGGGAGGAACCTCAGTGCTGCATTTCTAAATTGGGAAGAGGAGAACGAGCACAAATAGAAGAGGTTTTGAATGTGGGATCAATTCTTTAATGATCATTCTTTAGAGTAATAAAATAAAAATGAATTTTAGTGCTGGGAGGTGGTTTTTAGTCGTGGGGATTGATGTAGCTTTGGATAGAAATTTACTTTTTTCATGTGAGGTGAATGCCTTGCAAGAAGGGATAGGCCAAACCTCCAAATAATTTTTCACTCATGAGGGCTGGGGTTTAATTTCTTACCATGATACAATCCCTCAGCATAGAAACCCATTCAGTCTTTGGTGTTTCTCACTGTCATAGTGCCTAGGACAGCTGTTAGGAAAAGAGGGATTTTGTGCTTGGATGTATCCATGAATATCCTGATATTCATGTTTCTATATGTTTAAATTGGTTGTTAGGAAAATTCTCTTCTCTCCCAAAGAACTGCTAGCAATGGATTTTTCATGTCATTTGAGACTATCAGAACTGTTAGAATCTATCTCTAATGTGCCCAAATTGTGAGTATAATTAAAAATATGTTTAATCAAAAATGGGGTTTGGAAGTTTCACACAATGGCTTTAGATATCACAGATACATAAGCCTGCTCTAAAATAGCAACAGAAAGCAATTTATTTCTCCAAAGCAACATTTTCCCCTCTCCTCTGGGCAGTTAAGACATTTCTCCAACACTCCTTAAGTAAAATGTTGCTGATTGGCACCGATGCCATCTGCTAGAGATTTGATTTGCTGCTCTGACTACGACTGTGCTCTGTGGTTTTTTTTCCACAGGGGAGCCAGAATTCCACTACATTGCAGGAGCTCATGGGAATGAAGTGCTGGGGCGAGAGCTAATCCTTCTGCTGATGCAGTTCATGTGCCAGGAGTACCTGGCTGGGAACCCCCGCATCGTGCACCTCATTGAGGACACGAGGATCCACCTGCTGCCCTCAGTGAACCCTGATGGATATGACAAGGCATATAAAGCGGTAACAGGATTATGAACTCGTCAAGGAATTCTTTTTGTTCCTGGAGATGAATCAAAAGTGCCCCTCTTGTCATTATTTTCTTCAGAGGCCACATTTTACAAGCGATCAAAGTTTCAAAATGAAAAGATGAGCGCATCAAAGTGAAACACAAACCACTGAAACATCTCAGGGAGAAGCTCAAAGAAACAGTATTTTATGTGATGTTGGCTAACAGGAGAATGAACATGGAAAGAAGGGTCACAAAGCTTGCCAGAATAAGCCTTCCTGAGGTGTACAGAGTGATGGGAACGCCGTTATGGAAAATGGAAAATTCGTGCAGTCTGTTTCTCACGAGAAACCAAGCTTTGCACGTGAAAATTTGCATTCCTCCACAGCTGAAATTTAATAGTGTTCCTTTAAGGAGAGCACAGTGTGTTGGGCATCATAATAATTCAGTCTGGATGAAGACAGACACCAGGAAAAATTGTAGGGTCTGGGTAAATGCACTGGAAAACCTTCCAGAGCAGTCTGACAGAAAAGTCAGAATCATAGTCATGGGAGGGGATGTGTGCTGTCTCCATTGAGAGACATATTTTGGCTAACCTCAAGTAAATTTTCGTGTGTTTTCCTTCACCTCATTCAAGATTTCATACTTTTTTTTTTTTTAAAGTGCCAATTATATTTATTTCATTTAATTAAATAATTAATCTTCCATTTCTCTCCATAAAATTACCTCTGGTACGTTCCCAAACACTCTGCATACTCTGCAGGGTCTCACAGGTTGTTCTACTCTGAATGAATATTAATTTCAATTTTCTTTCTTTTTCTTTCTCTTTTTTTTTTTTTTTCCAATCCAAGGGTTCAGAGTTGGGGGGCTGGTCTTTAGGACGATGGACTCAGGATGGCATTGACATCAACAACAACTTCCCTGACTTAAACTCTCTACTCTGGGAGTCAGAAGATCAGAAGAAGAGTAAAAGAAAAGTTCCAAACCATCACATCCCCATCCCTGACTGGTACCTGTCTGAAAACGCCACTGTGAGTAAGGCTGGGAGAGGGGACACAAAGGCTGGGATGTGCTGGCAGAGTGAGATTTACATTCCTCCAGATGTGAATAACCTGGGGGTGAGGTTCCATACCTGATCTAAACTTCCTGTCAATAACACCCTCTATGTCAGTGGAAATAAAAATGCACCACAAAAGGACCATTTTCCCCCAAGGTTTTAGAGGCAGATCTTCAGGAAGAAACTCTTTCCTAGAGGAAGAAACCTTTCCAAGAGGATTTTCTTTTCCCTCAGCTATTGCAAGAACCTGGAGGACTCAATACCAAAATTTAGGCAGCCAGGTAGGCAAGGAGAAGCTGTCCTTGAGCTCAGCCATGTGGATCAGGCTTCTCCATGGTTTTGTGGTGTAGATGAGCTCTTTGAAAACTTACCCCAGATTTCTCCTGGGATTTTCTTACTTGCCCTTATTTGAAATATATTCTTATCTCGAAAAACACAGCAACAGATCAGGCATATGCAAAACCAGAGCAGTGCCTTTTGCTGAAGTGTTTTATTGGATCATCATGCCAGAAATTTAACTTATTTTGGCCTGACCTTTTACTTACAATAGCAGCTATTAATAGCAGCTTCACTGGGGCAGTGTTTAGTGCTTTAGAATCACAAAACCAAGGAATAGTTACAGTTTAAATGAGTCTCTGGAGATCATCCAGTCCAACCCCCTGCCAAGGCAGGTTCACATGGAGCAGGTGACACAGGGACACACCCAGCTGGGTTTGGAATTTTTCCAGAGAGGGAGACTCCACACACACCCTGGGCAGCTGTTCCAGCACTCTGCCACCCTCAAGGAAAAGTTGATCCTCATGTTGAGGTGAAACTCCTTGTCTTTTAATTTATGGCCATTATTTCTATGTTTAAAATCTCTTATTTTGGAAACAAAAAGTGGGGGGGAGCAGTGTCTGACATCTGACATTTCTGTCAGCTCCTGCTCTCAGCCTCACTCTACACAGATGTTCCCATTCCATAAATTACTGACATGAAGGTTTTGTGAGCTCTTAAGAGATGTCTGTGACCTCCCAAGGATGGCCAACACACACTACAATTTAAAGAAGGCCCACATGCCTTCTGCTGGCTCCTCATGCTCAGCAACTCCCAGCAGGACTCCTTGTAGAAAATAAAAAGGTTCCGCGGGACTCAGTTGGCTCGGGTGATTTCTACAGTTCACGGCAGCTCCTGAAATGTGCAGTTTATTTGCAAGGGTCGTGGGTGCAGGAGCTCTGCTTAAGCTGCAGCCACAGCTTAGAGCATGGCCCAGAGAGAGAGAGAGAGAGAGACTGTGAGAGTGAGAGCCTAAGAGACTTAAGTCTAAGAGAGTGAGAAGAGAGTAAGGGAGCGTAAGTGTGAGTGTGTAAGAGTGTGAGAGAGAGAGAGAGCGTAAGAGTAAGTGACCTAAAAGTCTGGTTCCATGATATTCTATCTCTTCTTATACTGAATATGGTAATAGTACAACATCCAATCAACAGAAGACAGAAATCCTTATAGAGTTTACATACAACCTATCAAAACTACTACATTACCATACCGTGTTACATTTTAACTCCTAAAGACTACTTTCTAAAACTACTTTTGTCTTCCCTGCCACGCTGACAGGGTTTCTCTGACCCTTGGACTTTTCTGTTTGCTGAAGCATCCTCTTCTTTGCTAAAGCCATTGTTCAATGCAGAGGGATTCTCCTTCAGCTGGCCAGCCCTTTGTTTTTTGGTTGTACAGTAACTGACAGCTCGGTATCTTATATCTCAAAGCTAGCTTTCATTTCTATTTTGCTTACAGGTTTTATATTTTCAGAATCTTTTGCCAAGCAGTCCTATTTATAAGGTTTCCCTATTTCATCCTCCCCAACACTCCTGAGCCTACTTCCCTTTTGAAACAGCATTATCTCAGGTTTCCAGGCTGCATCAAAGCCGCTTTTTCTCCCAGGTGGCGGTGGAGACACGGGCAATCATAGCCTGGATGGAAAAAATCCCTTTCGTGCTGGGTGGCAACTTGCAGGGGGGAGAGCTGGTGGTGGCCTATCCCTATGACATGGTGAGATCCATGTGGAAAACCCAGGATTACACCCCCACCCCAGACGACCACGTGTTCCGCTGGCTGGCGTACTCCTACGCCTCCACGCACCGGCTGATGACGGATGCCAGGAGGAGGGCCTGCCACACTGAGGACTTCCAGAAGGAGGATGGCACTGTCAATGGAGCCTCCTGGCACACCGTGGCTGGAAGTAAGTGGTAGGAACTCCCAATTAGTGTTACCTTGCTAATTAGGGTGAAGTCATCACCGCCTGGTGTGCGCTGTGGGGGTGGCGGTGGTAAAGTGTGTGTTTTAAGGGGAATAATTCCCCATCTCATCATGTATCAGGTGTCATTACTGTCATTAATACCTGGTGAGGTGGTGGTGGTGGTGGTAAAGTGTGTGTTCTAAGGGGAATAATTCCCCATTTCATCACCTACCAGATGTCATTATTGTTATTAATACCTGATGAGGTGGTGGTGGTAAGGTGTGTGTTCTAAGGGGAATAATTCCCCATTTCATCACGTATCAGGTGTCATTACTGTCATTCATACCTGGTGACTGCTTCTTTTACATACAGCTTTTCCGAAATGCACGTGCACATCTTTAGTTTTAAGAGCTCTGTGCACTCAAGACAGTTTGTCAGGAAGAAACCAACCCAGTCCAAACCCACTGTAAGCCTTTGCCATCTCCCAAGGTGACAACAAGAAAACTTCTGCCACGCATCAGAACCTGAGTCAGAGCTGAAACCGTGGCTTCAGGGAGAGATTCCAGTGGCTCTCACATAAGGAAATCCTGGTTTCAGCCTCCTGCTGACTGAGCTCAGCCACAGATCAGCCCCCTCTCACATTCACTCAGAGCTGTGATACGCCATAAAAAGCCACTGTTTGCCTGCTACTGTCCTGTTTCTAAAAGACCTGGACATCCTTACACTTAAATTCTGCATGGGCTCCACAGGCATTCTTCCAGCATAACTCAGAGCCTGGATCAATCTCCATACACCCAAGCCTGTCACACTGTTAAGGAGCACAGAGGGGAAACCATGTGGTGCAGCCAAAACCTTGATTTCCAGGAAAGCCCAATTAAAGCCCATTTTTAACAGCATTAGGCAAGTTTGTCTCTCTGGGTGTGCACTTGGAGCAGGCTGGGAATCAGAAACTCTGCTGATTCATCACAGTTCTGCTCAAAATCCTGGTGTTTTATAAGTGCATCAGTCAAGCAAAATATTCCCTGAAATTAGGAAATGAGGCAGGCATCTGCCACCAGTGGGCTGGCAACAGGAACAGCACTGATGGCAAACAGATGCAGGCCAGTGCCTGTGCAGGCCAGGTTTTGCTGGAACTGGCTCATGCTTGGAGCTTGTGGGTACTTCCACTGCATAAACATTTCTGGATTTTGGACTTTTTGGCTTTTATGGCTTTTATGTTGGCCCATGTGAAGTTAGTGCTGGCTGGCCTTTAAAGGCTACAGTCGAGAATTAGCTTTTCAAATATTTTTTCAGGAGTTTAAAAAGTGTTGGGTGAATTTGGGGGGGAAACCTTGAACTTTTATGCCTGACAGCACATTTCTATGCCTTTCTACAAATTCTAAAGCATACTCTGAGAGCTAACTTGACCACTTAATTATCTAATTTATAAGTTTAATTTTCCTAAGTGCTACAAGAAACATCATTATGAATCAATCCAGAAAAGATGGCATTGGCCTTGTCACTAACAGCTGTCACACTGAATTACATTAAGTAAAAATGGACAATGTAGATGCTGAGTATTACCTTGATTTCTTAGGACTAATTACATATTGGATTTGTTTCATCTGATTTGTTTTACTGCTTGATGATGTTTTAATTATGATTTATGTCCTGCTCTGTTACATTATAGTAAGACTTCCAGTAAAGTGCTTGCAGATCCTCTCCCACCCATCCTTTGGTGTGGGTGGCATCTCCATGCCACACCTGGAAACTGCCCATCCCCTCTCTCCTCATCCATCTGTGTCCTTGCAGTGCTCCTGTACAGAAACTTCTCACTGCTCATGCCACAGGAAAATTTAGATGGGATTTTTCTAATTTCTTTTCGGTCCCCAGAGAAGCATGTGCACCACAGATACCCAACACCTCCTCGTGCCTTTAAAACCTTCAAAATAAAAAAAAAAATGTTATTTTCTGCGTGTATTTTGAACTGCAGTGAATGCAAGTTCTTCAGCAATTTTACATTTAAAGCTTCTGCACTGGGTGAACTGCACCAAGGCAAAAAAGAGATTGGTTTCCTTTTATTTCCAGTGGTTTTGAGGCTGGATTTGCATGTTCAGGCAGTAGGAAAGAGTTGCTCTTGGCAATATTAAGCCATTTTCTTAAATACATGTATTAAAACTGAGCAATTACTGTGTATGGCAAAACATTTCACAGCAGATTAATCAGGATGTGATACAGTATGTGAGGGGAAAATAATTGTGGCTGTTTCTCAAGTGGAGGGGAAGCACGTTTATGCAGAGTAGCATATGCCACTAGCTGATATTTAGGCTTTCCCCATCAACAAAAGTGAAAAGTTTAACATCTGTGTTATATAATCCTCCTGCTCTGCTTCCAGAAGGCACTGAGGGCTCATTAAATACTTGACTACTGCTCTGTGGTAATTGGACAGGAACAGAGATTTTGGTTTAACTCTTCCCAGACAGAAGCACTAAGTGAATGCAAATCCTGTTAATCTCTGCCATTTAAAACATAACAATTAGTGATCATTAATGAACATATTTTAAAATATTTTCTTATTAGAAATGCAGGTGGAATGAGAAATGAAGCTCACAGAATTTCTTTATCTTGTGTTCATGTTCTGTATCTTGTTATCTGTGTGACAGTGGAGAACTAATAAGCAGGAAAAAGAATGGTGAGAAACAGGGGAGAAACCTGGAGGATGGAAATGTTTGACCTCTGTGTGTAAGGACAGTCCTCTTTAGTGCTCAGGACCTTTGCAAAGGTTACAGTGGTCCCTGTGAGGCAGAATTGAACTGAAACTCCTCAGAGGCTGGAGGCACTGAGGTTCCTGGGGCTTGACTAGGACATATTTTTAATGGAAATCCCTAATGCAGAGCAACACTGCAGATCCCAGACTTCTGCTACACTTTTCATTTCTTACAAACTACAAACACCATATGTAACACCAAATAATTATTACTACCTTGATTTTTCTGGCTTTTCCATCAGTTAGATTACTCAGGGAGGAAAACAGACTGAGGAACTATTTCACCAACTGCTCTGATAAATCCCTTTTACATAACAATCCATGTGAGCACATTGCTCTGTGTCCTGGCATTCAGGGTTCTATAAATTGGGTTAACAGCTGCACCTCCCTGCAACCCAAAATAGACAATTCCATTTCTAGGCAGGGCACTCATAAGGGAGAGCTGCTCCCTGGGCAATGCCCAGGCTTAGGGATGCTCGGTGCTTTCTTAAAGCAAAGCACAAGTTTTTGCTGCAGAGAGAGACCTTTTTCCTGGTTGTGTCCCCATCTTCTCCATCAGTAGAATCCTAGGATGGTTTGGGCTGGAAGGGACCTTAAAGCCCATCCAGTTCCACCCCCTGCTAAGGACAGGGACACCTTCCACTAGCCCAGGTTGCTCCAAGCCCTGTCCAACCTGGCCTTGGACACTTTGGTGCTTTGCTACAGGACATGTGGCATCTCTAAAAACCTTTTGCCCTTCCAATTCTGCAGGCTGAGCCAGCTGCATGAATACCCAACTTCTGCTTATAGAAATTACATTAATTTGCATAAAAACTCAGGTCTGATCAATAGATTAAAACCAAAACAAAATCATTCCCTTTTCCCCCGTTCTTGACAGGCATCAATGACTTCAGCTACCTGCACACCAACTGCTTTGAGCTCTCCATCTATGTTGGCTGTGACAAATATCCCCACGAGAGCGAGCTGCCCGAAGAGTGGGAAAACAACCGCGAGTCCCTGATTGTTTTCATGGAACAGGTACCCAGCAGAGGTGGAACTCCTGTCAGATTGAGAGATTAAGGTTTCTGCTATTTCTCCTGCGTGACTAATTACGTGGCTATTGGTATTTTTGATAGACATATCTCTTCAGCCAGGCTGGTTTGACTTCAGGGAATAAAAGAATGAAGCTTCTGAAAATTTGATGTGAGTGCTGAGCTTGCTAGAAAGGGTTGCTAGGAAAAAAACCTGATATTGTGTCTGTTGCTTCATCTGTTCTTTATATCTTGAATTTGATGCCTCAGGAATCCTAACAAAATTCACAAACTCATTCACAAGTTAATGCTTGAAGGGTTGATATGGGGTTAATAACGATATTTCACAATTTTGTGAGCCATAAAGTAGGAATATGAAAATATAATTCACTTATGGAACTAATGATTCATTGTAAGCTCCTGGGAATACTACTGTTCCTTGCTGTGCAATATTTACTTGCTTTTTTTATTCTCTCCACAGGTCCATCGTGGCATCAAAGGCATTGTGAAAGATGTGCATGGAAAGGGAATTCCAAATGCTGTTATTTCAGTGGAAGGTGTTAACCATGACATCCGCACAGGTAAAAAAGACCCAATAAAAAGAAAAAGCTTCAGTGCAAAAGAACAGATTCGTGGTTTAAACCACATCCACCTGTGCTTTGAACACTCCTGTGATGTATTTTTATGTCTTTCCTCATGTTCTGTGGCCTTCACCTGCAGCCACTTCACGTGCTTTGCCACTGAGATACAGAGTGGCAGATTTGGACACATAAACTGATTTCAGGCTATGGAATATCATAGAGCTTTGTGATTTCCAAATGTTTAATGTTTGCCACAGGAGGTGATCTGAGCCAACAATGAACCTTGGAATATATAGTTTATGATTAATTTCAGTGCTACTGTGTCTCCTTTGTAAAAGAAAGCATTGAATGACAGATATTTAATTAGGCAATAATGATTCTGCCTTAAATATTTCAAAATGAGACCACTGGGAAATGACAGTGGGAATTAAAGTAATCAGCTGCTTTTTCTTGTCTTGGAAGTCTTGGCAGTGCTGAAAATCTGCCATAAAATGTGGGTTCTGTTATTCTGTTAACAGAATTAATGTGTTGCTCTGGTTGAGGCTGAGTTAATGCAATATGTGATTAACATCCAGCTCTCTGTACTCTGGATTGTCATGTGAAAGAAAAATAAAGTGCAATAAATGTGCAAGATCCCCAAACCCACCTTGTAACACTCAGAGAATCTTGCAGCTATTTACATCTTGACTTATTGCTGAGCCTCCATGGCTCAAGGCCATCTGCACTTGTTAGTAAAAGTAAAAGTACTTATCTCATTCCCTCTAATTTTTCTTTTTAATGAGACATTTAAGCTCACACTCTGGAATCACTGTGGAGATGGGAACATAAAAGTTCTATCTTGTTTCATATTATCCAGATAACAATACACGTCTCATTAGTCCCTGAAACCAGAGGATTTATGCTGGAGCCAAAAAGCTAAAATGACATGTATAACTCCAGAGAAAGGAGGCAAATTGTCAGCAGTCTTCTTTCATTTATGCCTTTTAAAATGAAAAATGTATCCATTTAAACCTCTGAGTTGCCTTGATATAAAAATAGGCCGAGCAGGAGAAGAGTTATGGCCACTATCTCTATTCACATAAGTTTTGTTTCAAGTGAGCTGAGCTCTGCTGTTTCACTGATGCTTTAACATGGCCAGCTACCCCATAGGGCCAGACAAAAGTTGTCTGTAAAAGCCCTCCAATAACATTTAAGGGTTTGAGAACATTTCTTTGCTTCTTCCTGTGGACTGAAATTAAAAGTGCACAGAAAGCACATTGGTTTGGCTTTCTCCTGGTCCCTCATGGAACAAGAGGGATGCTGACATGAAAATGCTGACACCTTTAATGAGCTGACTGAAGCCATTGGTTCCAGCAGTCAGAGCTTTGTGGGATATTATTCCATTTTCCCTCAATGCAGATGTAACTACTGAGGAAGTCTGAGTGATTTCATGTTGTTGCAGTCAGATACGGACTGGAATCTATGGGAAAAACTCTGGAAAAGGGTTCAGTTGGATAAAAAAATGCACCTTTCCCCCACCATGGTGCAGAGGTAGTTTGGGGGTTGTTTTCTATAATTTGGAAAATGTCAAAGTATGTGTTGATGGAGAAATGTGCAGTTTCTTCCTGGTGAAACACTTCAGTGTCACAGCCAGACTTCAAGGACGGATGCTTCTGTGTGATTTTTGAACCAAAGCATAATTAATTTCATTTCACAGCATATCCAGAGAAATTTTTATGAATGTTTTGGTAAATTTGCTGTGGTTTCAGTATACTTGATGTACCAAACCCCAAGGAATTTGAAGTAGCATTAGGTAATATTTAATATATTAAATATATTTCTATATTAAATATTTATTTAATTAGTCCAAACTAAGAACAATTCTGATATTACAACTCTGCAGCCTCATTCCTGGATGCCTGGTCCATACAGAAAAGTTGAGTTTAGGTTGTTACATGCTTTGAGTATGCAGCACTGTGGCCAGGCTTCCTGGAGAGTCTTTTACAGGTAAAAGAGCATTAGAAAGATTTTTATAATGTATTTAAATCAGTGGAATTCAGTACATAAAAGTGTAAAAATTGCTTTTGCACTTTTACAATTACATAATTGTGACTAAGGTCTGCTCAACAGATATTTCTCTTAATTGTAGAATTTATGGAGTAATCTGACATATTAAATTCATAGCAATGCTATCTTTGTCCTTTAATGCATTGTTATTTTATCTAAGCAGACATGGCAATCCTTTTCCAGCCCCAGTAGGTGGATATGGATGCAGTTGGCCTCCAGCCTACTCCCACTGGAACCTATTATTTCAGCAAACCTATTATTTACTAAATTTATCTCTGTTTTTAATTGTGTTTCTTTCTGCCATCTGTTCTGAAATTTTTTTCTACCTACTGGATTTAATCTGATTTTCAGAAACCCCCAACCTTTTAGCCTGGTATTAAATTCTGGGCACTGACAGCTGACAGAAATACTCCTGTCTGCTTGCTTGTAAATAGAAAGGAGGGAAAGTGCATCCTGCTGAAGGCTTAATACCCAGCTTTGTAATAAATTCCCAGTGGGGTGTGAACATGTAGGTTTATTTGTGGCCCTGTGTGGGGTTGTGATGAGCTGGCTGCTAAATGTGTCAGAAAAATGTGGGTCAGGTTTGCAGTCCTGGGGTTAAAGCCAGGCTGGGAGCAGGGATGTGATCACACAGGCACACACGGGGTGATCCAGAGCCCTTTGCCTGCCCTGGGGTATTGCCAGAGCATTTACAGCTAAAAAGGAGCCCTTGGGGGTAAATATGAGGCATCTGGGCAGATTTATGGTTTGGCCTTTTGTTCAGCTTCCAACAGAGCCAGTGGTGAGGGAGAACTGAATAAAGAGCCTCTCTCAGAGCCTTTCCTAAAAGCACCGAAGTCCTGAGAAACTGAAAATCTGGGCCTGATTATCACCCCAAATGTGGTCTAATTGGCTGAAAGGAAATTCTGAGCAAGTTGGGATTTAAGAGCAGGCCTGATCAGGTGCAAATCTGCCACACTCAGGCTGCACTTGCAGGGTACAGTCAATATTGCCATTTGTTAACACCTGCTGTTTGCAAACACATTTTTTTTATTTTACCAAACTCTAAATTAAAATATTGTTTCTTTAAACGGAGGCTGACCAGTCTGATCATCTCCCAAATATAATATTTTTATGCAAATCATCTTCAGTTTTTGCTACAGTCTGCACTGCCAGCAAGCCAAGGCTGGTGTGAGTAAGGCTGTCAGGTTTCATCAGTGCTAAAAAACCTCAACCCCTCCTCCTGCAGGACATGTTCCATTTCTATTTATACATGGAATTGCATATTTGAATATTTACTTTCATTCACAGGTAGTTTTTCCAGGACAGAGTGCAAAACTAATTTTAGGTTATAGTTTTCCCCTTTTTCGATTCACACCTAAGAATACTCAGTGGTTAAAATCATATTTAAAAGAAGGTTAAAACCATCCTGATGCACATATGGGTACATAAAATGAGTATATCTAAGATCATTCATGGGGAAAAAGGAGAAACCAAAAACTCCTGCTTCAACGAGGTGTTAAAATACATTTTTATGAGTAGTTTAGTTGATTACAGGAGCTTGGTTTGTGCATTTACATTTAATCAGGTGGTTAAATGTCCTGGTGAATTAACTTTTGCAGGAAAATCAGTGTAATAAACCCCAATGTAAGGCTTCATAGAAGGGGATATTTACTTACATCTCAAAGTGAGTTGATATTAAGTATTCACACACTTTTCCCCATAAATAGCACCAAAGTCTGTGTCCTGGCAGTCTGCTCAGGGTCATGAGATGTATTTCATTAGGGCTCCTCTGGATCCCTCAGTTAGGATTAGCTTGGGAAAAGTCTTTTATACCCCATGGGAATCACCAGATTTTGCCTCAGGCCTTTCCAACTGCCAAAAATCTACAGCTGGATTGGAGCCTTTTTCATCATTTGGAAAATATGATTGAGGTGTGTTTTCCTCTTGTGTTGGCAGGAGGAGGGGAGGTACTTATGGTGGGGCAGCCCCTTGGACACCCTCCTGGCACGAGGTTAGAGGGTTCTGCCTGTGGTGTCTTCTTACCCATGGCCAAGGACTTCTCCTGGGGCTGGTGCAGGGGAGCTGGACTCAGTGATGCTTGTGGGTCCCTTCCAACTCAGCTTCTCCCATGAGATTCTCTGTCCCCATTTAATGGACTCAAGTTGCACCAGGGAGCTTTAGATTTGATGTTTGGATAAATTTCTTCATGGAAAGGCGTTTTCAAGAACTGGAACAGGCTGCCCAGGGTAGTGGTGGAGTCCCCACCCTTAGAAGTGATCAAAAAATGTGTGGATATGGCACGTGGGGACGTGGTTTAGTGGTGAACACGGTGGTGGTGCTGGTTGGTGGTTTGACTTGGCGAGCTTTTGCCGGGGTCTTTTCCACCCTCAGTGATTCTATGACTTTATAAACAACACTTTCCTCAAGCAGTAAGGCCCAAAGTCCTGAAAGCGGGGTCTTTTCCACCCTCAGTGATTCTATGACTTTATAAACAACACTTTCCTCAAGGAGTAAGGCCCAAAGTCCTGAAAGCCATGTTTCTCCCCCAGGAGCTGACGGCGATTACTGGCGTCTCCTCAACCCGGGCGAGTACGTGGTGGGCGTCAAGGCCGAGGGCTACACCGGCGCCACCAAGACCTGCGAGGTTGGCTATGACATGGGGGCCACCCAGTGCGACTTCACCATCTCCAAGACCAACCTGGCGAGGATCAAGGAGATCATGAGGAAGTTTGGGAAGCAGCCCCTGAGCCTGTCGGCGCGGCGGCTGCGGCAGCGGGCGCGGCAGTGGCAGCGGC